>OMNM01003966.1:13394-31818 GCA_900302745.1 Parablennius parvicornis | reverse complement strand
TGTTTGGGGGGGGGGTGTTCTGACACAGTGTGCAAGAGACGTGATTGGAGTCAAACTGGTGCAGTAAGACAAATGAGCACCCACTAACCTACATGTTGGAAATACTCTATGCAAATATGGAGACATAATTTCTATTGTTATTTTTTACCCATGCATACATGCTCAGAGCTTCAATGTCATTCCTTCTGGTTTTAGAGTGTAACAATCCCATCCACAGAATAGAAGACAAAATTATAAATACTCGGCTCTCACCTTCAGCACACATCCTCTGCATTGATATGTCACCTTCACAGCCACATGGAAACACCCCCGAGCACCATACTTTTCTCTCCATAGGTGTTGTATTGTCCTCGTTCCTATCACTTTATCACATTTCCTTGTATGATGTCACATTTACTCTCTAGGCGGTATTGTGTAAAGTCCCCATGTAAATAATTTATTACCAGAAGTAGGATTTGACTCTGTGTGAGGACAACAGTGTGCAGTGCAATGTGACACAAAGCAAAGTGCAACTCAGTAAAACATAAATCTTTTTTTTTTCCCAAATTGGCCCAAAATATTTAGCCTGCTTTTATAGTTTGAGAGAAGTCACACATTTGGTGTGTAATCTATTCATTTCCAGCCACACAAAAACATACTGCCACTTCAAATGTAACAGATTATGGACGGGGACAAGAAGAGAAGGTACTGATAAGATTAAAACTAAAGTCATTAAATATTATCGATAAAGTGCATACACAATCAGCTATATACATACGTTTCAAACAGAGGTTAAATATGAATGAGGACATTAGAAATGATACGTATAAAAGACTTCTCTCTCAGGTAGATTATGACTATCTTCCAGATAGTGAGAGAAGCATGTCATTCCAGCCCTGAAAACTAAAATGCAGAGTAGATCAGTAGCTTTTTAGGGGGTGATAATCAATTTTGTAACATATGGGGCCTTTTTCTAGAAGGGATATGGTCCTGTATCCAGAGGTCTAATGTATTTAAAAGGTCAACTTAAGGTTAAAATTTAAATGACCCTCATTACAAAATACAAAAAAAAAAAAAAAACAACTTAGCACATCACGCACGTCTGAACTATTGATCACAAGATGGGAGAGAATGTTGTCATAATCTGATAAAGAGTACATTGACGTGAAATGAGTACCGGTACTTATTTAATTTACATTCATATGCAATTTAATTAGTATGGAGACTTTTGTGATGTGCTAAACATTTTTTTTAACTTCTTTTAATAAAATAACTTTGCTCATTTTTAAGAATCAATACAAGATACAACTTGGTTTGAACATCATATTATCTTTATTATAGCTTGCTTGCATGCAGCCCGGCAAACTACTACTTTGTGGGTAATCATTTACTAGATCAACAATGCTAAAATATTAATTTAGTGGTTGGGCCTGTACATACTGTATGTATAGATGCACTGAAGCATGGTGTCTGAGCGTGTCAGATAGGCTTTCTGAAGTGTCTTCTGCTTGGCTGGGGTGTCGGGTCATGTTTCTATGACCCCCTGAGGTGGTCACATATACCTGTAACCAGAAAATACATATGGAGAAGAGCCAAACTGTGAAGACAACCTGTAGATGTGAAATGTAGTTTCTAAGTAAAGTTACTGCAACTCCTCAGAAACCTCACATAAGTCATTTTATGGCACACAGGGCTAGATTGTCTTTCTGATTAAGGCAACCTTGATGTTTTAACATTAAAACACAGAGGACTACACATTATGAAAATATGATCAAACTTTTATTTCAAATATCATCTGATAAGCCCCCCCCAAAACAGACACAATAATTGCATGAGTTAGTGCTCACTTGATGCTCTATATGACCAAAATCAGTTTGTCTCAACACTCCCTAGCAGTATCAAAAATCCAAAACAGTTAATACAGAAGCAACCAACTTTCAAACAAACAATATCAAAACAAAAATATTTACAGGGTTCCCATTGTCCAGGTTATGTAAGGAATGATTCAAGGCAGCTTGTTTTCTTCAGATTGAAGAACTTCATATTTCATTTTGCACATTGCATTCACACAATCATCAGCACGGCACCCGACACGTAGGTAAACAGAAGTCTTTGCTTAATCTCATGTCAGCAAACTGGATTCCAAGCAAATATTGAACAACCCAGGAGAGAGAGCAGACGTGCCATGCCAACCATTGTTGAGGTGTTGAGACGTAAAAATGAATCCACCAACAATGAACAGAGGTTAACCTCATTATTCAGCTTGGCGGGGCATCAATATCCACTGTGATAAAAGTATACAGCATGTCCTTATGGCTTTCCATGACTTTATATTTGAGGGTATTGAGTCCATCTTCATTCATGTTCCAACGTGTATGTGCCAGTTTGTCAGGATTCTTTGGATTGGGCTCATTATGCAAATCTCTATCATGTACTACCATTTTGTATTTTCCAGTTATCATGTCAGGCCGAGAAAGTGACATTTGTCGGAAGATGATTCGATTGTACATGTCATCATCCTCACCACCCCAGCCCCAGAAGGTGTTTGAGAATCCGTTAACTTTCTCGAACTGTTGCTTCGACATCGAAGAAACTCCGCCGAAGAAGGTACCATAGGGTAATCCAAATTTGAACTTGTCCATAGCCACAGCCAAGTGTCTCGGCTGGTCATAACACCTGTAAATGTTCCGGTCATCGAGAGGAACCAGGTCCACGTCAGAGAAGACAAAGCAGTTATAGTCGTACTCCTTCAGTGCTTCAAAATATCCCACGTTCAACAGTTTCGCCCGGTTGAATATTCCATCTCCATGCTGGTTGATGATATATACAGTGTAGTCCAATTGCTGCCGCTTCAGAATGGGGTGGAGATAAAAGAGCCAGTGCTTCAGGTGCTCGTGTCGGTTTCGAAATGGAACAATAATTGCCACCTAAACAGATAGGAATGAAGATAGAACACCACAATGTAAATGCCTCTTGATAAACAAAGATTACCTTTTGATAAACTGTAAACACTATTAAACTCTTATATCACATGTGACATACAAAAATCAGCAGCAGGCTAATTTCACCTGATTGTGATTTCCTTGTGTTTAATAAAATTAATATTGCTTTTTCTTTTATTTCCCATTATTCTACAAATCTGAAAAACGACGTACCTATAGGCTACTTGTACTGTAGGAGTCTGTGGGTTTTTTGTTTTCACTTCACATAAACACTTTTACTAATCTTATCAAAATGATTCTTTGTGTTTAATTTTTCTCTTTGCTTATTCACCTACCTTATGCTTAGAGACACAGTCTGGTGGTCTGTATCGTCCTCCAGATTCAAGGGGACCGACTTCATTTTGGACATCTTCCAAAGTACGGACTACATGAAACTCCACCCGGAGAGGTCCCACAAGTCCAGGCGGGTTCGCAGGGCAAGGTCCCAGAGAATTATTCCTAGAAGTTGTCATGTTGATTGTTTTGTCACTATTTGCTGGCCGTTCTTCAGCTCCTTTTCCAGACAGATTCTGGACAGCTGCAGGTATGCCCATGAAATGTTGATTTCTTCCATCTGACACAGGGTATTGGCCTGTTTTAAAATTGTTGCTGTAGTATACAGCCACAACAAAACAAAGTAGACCACAGAGACCAAATACTGCTGCCACCTTGAACAAAGTTTTCAACATTGTTATAATCACGGATCTTTTACAGCTCTGCTTCCTGCTTTACTCTTTGCAAGTTAAAAGATGTTCCTCGTGCAAGAGCAACCAGACTGGTTTTCATTCTCTTTGAGCAAAACCTGCTTTATCTTGTCAGGTGAACTGATGACCTCACACTTGTAGTAAAAACTTGTGTAAATAACTTAATTTCACTAACAACGGTTATTTCAATACTATTTTAGTTTTCCTGAAAAACGTTTCTGTTCATTATTTTATTTTTTCCTTTCTGAAAGTACTTTAAATAAAGTCATGACTTAGAAACATATTTCAAATTCAATGTACAACAGAAATGATCACCAGAAAAGTAATCAATAATTGTAAAACTGTAATATTAATACAATAGTTGTTTAACTGTAATATTAAGATTACTGAAGACAAACACAAATTTCTTGTCAAACTGGGCCCTCTCCTGGTGTAACATTGACGCTGCTGTATGTGGCGTCAAAACCGGCAGTTCACTTGTAGCCCATTTAACAAGTCTTCATATAAAAGAAAACTCAGTGCTAAACATTGTCCTCAGCCAGATCCTTATCGGGGGAAAAAATATATATATAAGTCCAACCTGGTCAGGTTTTCTTGAATTTCTTGTACGGCAGGTTCCAGGAAGGTAAACGCTTTTAAAAATGCTGTTTGTAGGTCTGGCTTATTTCCTGGAATGTGAAGTAGCTGCTGGTTTTCTTTCCGCCTTCTGTGAATTACTTCTTCTCAGGAATGTCACTGATAAGTTTCCCGGACCGTCGACTTCCTTTACATGTGCGTGCTCACCAATTGCACACCCACTTCACAGTGGTGTCATCAAAAATGAGGAAACAATTTGTCGCTGACACAAGGAGTGGTGTTACTTAACATACACTGCACACACCCAGTTTCGTTTTGTTTGACAGAGAGAGTGTAGTCTCTATATGAGCCAGTGCTCCATTGTAGTATGTATAAACGTAGCAGTAAGTAACGTATGTTGAGCATCATTCTGTCAAACTCAAGCGGAGAAAGAAATTATCTTTCTTTCAGTGTTGTTTTCACTTTATAGTTCAGTACTGGATGAAGATAACGAACCCACAATGATACTCCAAGCAAACTCGTAAATATATTGTTTGTCAGGTAATATCTGGATTCAAGAAATCAATTTTTAGGGAACTCGGCCATAAGGTAAGGCCTCCACAGGAAGACAGACCTGGAGGTCATCACCCTATTGTAATTGTAAGGTTTTTGTGTTTGTATTCAGTTGTTTCATTGTACATTTCTTACAGACTCTCACAAATCTGTTTTATTAAATTATATTGCTTTCAAGACTTTCAGGAAATAAACTTCGGTTTTGGGGCCACACCGTGTTGTGGTGAGTAGAAGAATCCCCATGATTGTTATTGGCATGATTGCAAATGTAATGAATAGGAGTTGGTGGTGAGGTGCTTCACATAAATTACAAAATAAAAAAAGTCAGCATACAATTAGACTCTCACGTCATAGAGAGTAGGTTTCAGTCAAGGATTGGTTAGGGGGTTTTCCTGGGCTGATTCATCAGGTTCTCTTGTACTTACATCGAGATACTCAAGAAATGGAGGTTCCTTCAAGATTAAAAAAACATGCATTTGAGCATTTGGTGGTCCAGGTGCGGAAATGAGTATGTGTGGTTGTGCTGGCGTTTCCTCTTTGATGGGGTTCATTATAGTGATATAGCAGATTGTCCCTCTTCTCAGTATCATTCTTGTCATGTAATGAGCACTATTTATGTAGCACTATTCCTAAGCAAAATTATTTTTGTAGTTCATGATCTCATAGCTGAGACTTTGAGCTTGAGAGTAGGACGTTTCATCATGGAACCAAAGCAGTCTCCACCTCTTTTTCTCTCTAATGGTTTTTTTCTCTTTAGTCATGTTTGTTTATTTCCTCCTTTGTCTTTGTGTGGTGTGCCGACTTTCCCTTGATGACCTACTCTCATCATAAATAATTGCTAATGCTCTGTAATACAACTTTGTAACCTGTGAGGTAAAGATTCTAAATAAAGTAGAAAACACTGGCGATTTAGATCTGACGCACAAAATGTCCACATATAGCTATGATCAAGATGCTCACATGATCAGGCGAGATAAAACTGTTCACGTAATTCAGTTTTTCAGTAGCCACTCATTCCTCTGCCACTAACAAATCAAAAGGACTGGAAGTAAAATGTAGCCATCGTTTTAAGTTTGGCTCAGAAGAGGACTCAATATTTCACAAGTTACTGTAACAAAGCTCATATTTATTTCCAATTAGTGAAAAAAAACTAAGTCAGCAGGCTCACTAAGAGATGCTGGAAAATCCAAACACAGAAACCCAGACACTTACCACACAGAAAACCCGAAACAGACAAACCAGCATGCAAAGCACACCCATTACATACCCCGCTGCCACCAGGTGCATGTATATTCACACACGCAGGCCCAGGTGAAAGACTTAATCGCAGGGAACAGCAATCAGACAAGTGCAGGGGAAACAAGGAGCCAGACAAGTAGAATCTCAAAAAGGACACAAAAAACGAAAACCCTGACACACTGTTGGTATTATTATTTGTTTGTGTGTTTTATGACCAATTGAATGAATACTTCCAAATGCTTTCTGACTTTAAATGAATGCTCAAGCTGTAAATAGGAATCAGTGGCCTTGTGTACATGGAGTGGTCTCAGGTAAATCATCATGCCTTGAAATTATTACCAAATTGATCTGAAACAGTACCATTTCTACTGCTTCAGTTGTTTAGTTGTTTCTGTGCTGATTTCTAAAGCTCTGAGGTTGTTATCGATCCGTTTGCGTGTCACAGTTTCTTGAACAATATCCAGGTATTAAAGAGCTTTGTGCTTACTTGTTTCTTTAGATGAATTAACAAAACTGTGCCAAGTATGAGGAGAGATAAATCTATTGGTCTGGATGGAACCCCGCTCAGAATTTTTTGTGTTACAACTTTTTGCCAAACCTGGGACCCTTCACTTGAGTGGTCACATTTTCTATTCTCTGCCCTTTACTGTAGTCGGCACAGATCAGCTCCAGCTACTCAGAAACCCTTGAAAAAAGCAATCCAAATGGATCGCTTCTTGTCCCATGAGCACCCATTGAAACAATCCAGGTTGGTGGTCCTCAACTTTCAGGGCTGGACAGATTTGGCCGAACAGCAAGGGACTTTACTAGAAATTATATGCTCTGTGTGGTGGGTCTGATTGAATAAATGCCCATGCATATGTGCCTGTGTGATATTGCTGTACATCAGGAATGATTGGTTTCTGAATCATTAGAAATAATAATTTCATGTTTGTATTGAATTAAAAATCAAGAATCCAAGGTTTCCATTAATCCAGCTCCAATGAGCTGGCTGGTGCTAAATAACACAACATGAAACAAAGAGACAGAGGATTCACCAGAAACACTGCAGACTCAGATAATTCAGTTCACTGAATCTATTAATTGAATTGAATGTGGCAATGAAGAGGTGTTTGTGATAGCAGATGTATGTTATGCACATGAATTTCAATAAAACAGAACATTGTGACTGTGAGTCATGAGTGCTGATGGTGATGATTATTGTAGGGTGTCGTGAGATTACACTGACCTTTACTCACTGTAATTGGTTAAAAAAAGAAAAAAAGGAACGAAAAGTAATTTAATAACAATACATTACAGGTACAGGTACGTCAGCGATTGGATGTAATCGCAATTTCTGGACAAAAAGCCAAGTTTTGGTGTTCGTCAACACTTACCATTGAGGAGGAGTTTTCCACAGAATAATGTGCAAATGGATTCAAGTGAACCGGATGACTTGTCATTTTTCTCTAAATAATCCGAGTCCACAAAATGAACTTAGTTTACCCCCACAGCAGTCGACCTTGTTTAAAGTGCACTTGCAGCAGGTTGACTTTAAAGCGTACAGACAGTGACCTCTAGTGGAGCAGGAAACATATCGAAAAACCCCCCCTCCAAAAAAAAACCTTTTAAATGATCACCCTCAGGTTTTCACCAAACCGAAAATCTTTTATGTCACCTATGCTAAAATTAAAGAAATCAAAGGATTTTTATACGTTCCTGAAGTCAGTGGGTTACTTTTTTTCTGCTTCATGTAATTTGCCCTCACGCATCATCTCTTATCGTTCTGAACATGTATACTGTATTCATTCCAATAAAAAGGTTTAATAATTTCTGTCTACAGTGTAAGTGTTACAGATACTGTTCGCCAGCTGGTTATATTTATCCAAGCAAAAGGTTTAAGGGGTGTTACTGACATAGCTGTTGAAGAAGGCTTTTGAAAAAACAAGCATATTTTCCCACGTGATTTTCCCAGAACTTTGATGTAGATGTGTTATTCCCCCTGAAAACCATTTACTATGGCCCATCATGTTGACCCAAGGGATTGCTCTTTGCTTTCATTGCTGTTTATACTGTGCTATACATGGTTAATATGTTGATGTTGGCACTCACCCCACCTTCAGTTCTCATGATGGAAAAAACAGTCAATGTGCCAGCCAAGATTTCACGTTTGCTGAAATCATATTTCTGTCCAAACGTGTTCTTGTAGCAGCCACAAAAGTCAAACCTTTTAGCCCTGAACAAGCAAGAACATATTTACAAGTCTAAAATATTTTTGCTACATATTTTCTGACTGATGAAAGCAAAAGTATTGTTTCTGGTAGCAAGGAGAAACAAAGGTTTTTAGCTTATTACTAATGGTTGATTTCAGGAAATAGTTTGAAATAATACCTTAAGTAATATAAATTTGTGCCTGTTTCGTATTTTCTCAAAACCGATTAGTTGTCTAAGAAATCTCAAGTATATATTTACATCTCCATTTCTCATGAACATGTACATTGAAATAATCTTGATGTTCAGCTGTTGAACATTTCCGTATATTTGTTCATCACTGCAATATGAGCTGATTTCTCTTCATCATATGTCTGGCAACTGTCCAATTTGTTTGGATCAGCTTAAGCTTCTTAAATGTTTCATGATGGAAGTAACATAACAATTGTGCTTTAAAAAATCTCATCTAAGATTTTTTAAAAAACACACAAAAATAGGAAAGCAAACATGTCAATATCTTCAAAGACAAAGCACCAAACAACTGCATGAGAAAGTGAAAGTGATTGTTGAACAGAAAGTACAACACTCCTTTGTTCTAAAAGTCCCCAAAACAGGTGAAATGTAACATTGTGTCCATCATTTAACAATGTTTGGCACAAGAACTAACAAAGACACAAGTTCAGAGATTTTTACAATACAACTAGACCACAGCAACACCAGCTTTTTAGACAGTCCATGAACCAGATGGTCACGGAATCTGAGTCCGATGATGGATATACTGTACTTAGGTTGATCATGAGATTTTTTTCAGCACCCAGATGGTGAGGCCAACCTGAAAACACAACACAGAAAGATATAATGTGGTAGCTCTCCTTCTCAGCCTGGGGAACGAAAACCACTTTTGTGTCAAACTAGGCAGCTTTCTGTCACAAGTAATTTTACTTCTTAGCTGAAAGTGTCAGCAAAGGTTTATAGACGTGACTTCAAGTGGATTGAGACTTTTAAGTGAGCAAATGGTCGCCATCGAAGTGTTGTTACACATAGTACCACTAGATGGTAGTTATGTACCACTAATAATAAATGGGGACCATGACGACGTCTCATAGGTGAAAAGTGCACCACACATAGTGATGGCCATGCTTCTTTCATTGTGGAGGGAATTACTTTGAGTTACTGTAATCTTCATACTAAAAGTTAATGGTCTGGGTTATAGAGACTTGCTATTTTGTCCCAAAAAAAGGACTGAATCTCCACAATGTGACTCCCAACCATAAGAAGTACAAATATACACATGTGCACGCAGACTTGCATGCATACTATAAATACACTGTACACACACATGTTACTGCACATGTGTGTTTCTCTCTGTCACAGCTCAGCGTTCTGTTTTAACCACATTTTTGGATAAATGGCCTGCTGTTCACAGAGAAACCTGATCCCGAGGCCTCCGAAGATGGAATCCGGCTTCGGTTTGAAAATTTTAATAGTTTTTTTTTTTTTTCAACACATCTTTTTCTCACTGCTTGTTTTTGCTGCTCCCACCATGTCAAGTTTGGGAAAAGGAACGATGCTTACTGAGACACATTTTAATGTTGTGTCCAGAAAAGCAGGCTTTTTTGGGTGGATGGCCAACTCAAACTGAGGTAGCAAAAACCGGTAACCTCCTGCTGATTTAGCCACATGAGTCTTTGCTGGCTCTCTGGCATGCCTGTGGAAGAGGGTGGATCTGCTTTTGTTGGACCCTCCTTTGCACATTTCACTTACCATGCATGCTTGTGGTGTGGGAGTGACATTTATGCATAATCTGTATAATCATTCAATTAAACTGAATTTCTCTAAACAAGTACTGTGACTTTACAGTCAAAGTTTCATCAGGCAGTAGTTCTTTAGGGTTTTATGATCACATATAAGTAAATCAGTGCAGTAATGTACCACTTGGCTCAAGGTGATGTTTATCCTCAAAAACAACAGCATGTTTGGAGGAGTTAAGATTCGCATTATTCAACCAGATGGTGTGAGTCAACATTGGTGTCAAGAACAGTCTGAAAAGACATAAAAAAATGAATGTGTGTATGTTACATGGTATTGCAGATTTTCTGAAGCTTGAAATGTCCTAGCGTGGACTCTCATCAAATATCCAGAGCAAGAAAAAGACATAACAAGTTTATATCCAGCTCCACAATTCAAAATTCTGAATACAATGCATACAAGCATTCTCTGCTGTTGCACACACGCACACACACACACACACACACACACACACACACACACACACACACACAAAACACACAACACACAACATACAATTCTCAACCACAGCTCTTAAAACAGTCCTAGTTACAGCCTAGAGAACTCAGCAGTTTAGTGAAACATGATGCTCAGACCATAAAAGTGTTATGTGTGTCTCTTTGTGTGCATGTTTCAATGCATCGTATGTGTGTGTGTGTGTGTATGTGTGTGTGTGTTTGAGTGGTCTCAGCTGTGTGGGCCACACTACAATGACAGCCAATCAGAGCTAATTCAAAATCAGAGTGGTTTTGACGGCTCTGTGGTTTACCCGGGGGAACAAAGTGCTTTGTGTGTGTGTGTGTGTACACGTATATGTGCAAACATGAGTGTGTAAGTTTGCTCGTTCATACACCTCTTCAACCTTACTCTACACTCCACCTGCTTCTCATTGCGCAAATGGTCTGACGCACACGCACATGCACATACACGCACATACATGCACACACGCAAACACACAAATGTATTGAACCTTCACATTCCTTAGCTTTTAATTCAGAATGCTGTAACTTGATTATGACATTTCTTATCATTCATATATAGGTGAAAATAAGTATATTTTTCAGAGAATGAAACAAAAAAAACAAACGGTCTGCTTTAAGTTTGATTGAACCTCAATGCAGCTCAGCACATCAACAATGCACAGGTAGAAAGTAGCTTTAAATTTCTATGCCTTGTGCTGTCTTGCAGATTCTCTGATAAAACATAATACAACACATAGGTAGTGAGACTTAAGTTATTTATTGGCTACATTTGTAGACATGGTATCCTGTGCTATCAGTGTTTCATGGACCTAAAAGGGAAAATCAAAATAAACTATTTTGGTCACATTAAAAATATCCTACTGCAGTTTTGGGTTGAAACTTTGTGTTTATTCTCTGTAGCGGTTTGACCAGCAAAGGCTTGACATAGAAATATCTGCATATGAATATAATTCATACAAAAGCAACCACTTGAAATGCAGGAAACCAGCAGTGGCTGAAGGAAACTTCTTAAGAATGGCATGCTGTTTAGTTTTTTTTTTTCAATCCAGAAAGACATGTGCAACCACTGAAATAAGGATAACAATGCAATGGCTTTTTTAATCTTTATTTTTACTCAAATGAGTGATTGAGCACCACGATAAACATTACTCTGATACATGGTTTGGCATAGTTGTTTCAGCAAAACTATTTTCGTCCAAACCTGTTTCAAAGGGGGATTTCCAGGAAAACCGAGGAGCAGACCTACACACACCAGCCGTCTCTGGATGTCACACAGTCCTTTAAATCAATACACAGCAATAAAAGCCTTTTTACATTGCAGTGCATTTTACCACTTTTGACTTATTCCTATTGTTGCAGGTTAAGTGTCCAAGAGCATCACTGTCCTTCTCTTGCCTGTGTTTGTCCCTCACTATCGAGATTTTGATCCGGCGGTTTTGTGGTCACATGACAGCCACACAAGCCTCCAGGCAACAGTGTTAAAGAGAAAGCTGAGGTAGCAACTTCAACAAAAGTTGGAGAAACATCAGCCTTGCAGTGAGTCACGGGGGCTGGGGGCGAGAACTCGGAGAAGGAAAAATGACAACTTCCATCCTCTGCTCCCCTCATCATCCATCGCTCTCGTTTTCTACGTGACGTGAAGCTGGTGTTCTCCCAATAGGCCCCGGGGCGATATGTCAGTAGCAAGTGGAGGACGAAGGAGAAACGCTCAATTAGGGCCCATTGACGTATGGTCCTCATCCTTAACTATCTTCTTCTCTCTTCCTCGATTGGTACAGCGTAGAAGCTCACTCTCCCCCCACTTGTTTGCTCAGTCTCGCCCTCGCTATCTCCAACAGCTGTCTCACTCACTCACACACTCGTTCGCTCATTTCCCCCTTCATTAACACTCGCCCTTTCCATCTTAGGTAGATGGACTTCCATGCTCATTTATTTACCTGCCAGCATTTTAAAACATGGTTGTGCCGATGCTCCGCTGAATGAGAATATCAATGAATTTGAATGTGCTGTGAATTTGATGTGGTAGTTATAGCTGGTTTTCATTTATATAAACTATGTGGAAATAGCAGTGCTGACATTTTCTTGATTATTATATGTTTTAGGAGCACTATTTTCCCAAATAATCTAAAAAGCTATTTAAATTTTATTGCAAATCTGTATCATGTGATGTAACTGCTACATGAATATACGTAAGAACCAGAAATATACAGAACTTTTCAAATAATTTGTTTTATTTTCTCTTTTATTACTGTATTCATTTTCTTGACTATGATTTTTTTCAAGCAAATAATAAAGCTAGCAGTTACTGTGTCTTTTGTTTCTTCGTTTGAGTATTGCATTGTAAACATACTGTGCTTTCCAAAGTGTCTACCAGTTTTGCAAATACTAATAGCTTCGTTAGTATTCATACAACTTGAACTTTTCCACATTTCATCACATTACAACCAACATGACAACAGATGTAAATCTTGTTTAACACAAAATGCCACATTATTGTGAAGTGGAGTGAAAAAGATACAAGGTTGGACTTTTTTTGTTTGTTACAAATGCCAAAACTGATAAGATTGTGGAGCAAATGTAATCATACCTCCTGAGTCAATACTTTCTAGTAAATTCATTAGCTGCAATCACAGCACTCTTTTTGAATTCAAATTAATCAAATTATCACATCTGACATTCAGGTACACAACTTTCCCTTGATGATAGAAATGGCACTGGGTTGGCTGTGGTAATCCATTGTGGTCCAAAGTCTGTAGGCCCTTACTTTGTGTGAAAACTTCTGCTCAATTTATATGTAGAGTAGAGTCACAACTGTTCTTGGAAGTTATTATAATTTTTTTTTTATCTAATATCATCAAAATGTAACAAAACTCACAACAAAATCTATATAATGTGAATATCATATCCCAAGATTTGTTTTTTGTTAAAAAATTGTATCTATAGCCTAACACTATATCTACATAATTTCAGTGAAAACAGGAAATGTTCTTTGTGTTTTGAGGGTACGTTTACATGACAATTGTGGTCGAAGCCACTGAAAACACAACTTATTGAAAAATACACAAACTAAACTGCTTAAAAGGTTCACTTCCAAATATTAGTCTGAATCATTATCTTTATCATTTTTTTTATTACGTTCGGTGCCCCCTCAAGTTTAACTCTTGGTCCCCTCTGTGCCACAACACAGCAATGTTCTGGATTCGCCCCTGGCTCATTACGTCTTTTTCCATGGACAGTCAGAAGACGGTAGATATTGTTTATGTCAGTGCATTTCATGTTTATCGTGGGTTTATTTATTTATCAAAGAATTTCCATTTTTAGTCGCTGGTTGAATGACTTTGGGAGGTCGACTCTCCCCTGCTGCTGCATTGGCACCATTGTGGAAACAACGTAAAACACAATGGAGGAAAACAACAAAACCCGCTCGTCGAAGTTACTAAAACTACCTGGAAATGCAAAACTTCAGCTGCAATATCAACAAAAACAACAACGAGGAGCGACTTATGTTTACAATATTTGCTGACTTCCTGCTACAGAAACATCACTTTCAAAAGGTAGGAACTTCCTATACGTATTTATAAATATACGGGTTTAACTCGGACTCTTTTGCCGAAATATTACAATACAGTAGATTTAGATTTGTTACGTCTCTTGGCTTTTCTTGCTGCTAAACTTGAAACATTTTATTTTAACTTATCAGTATTTCATTGTGTGGTATTAGTGTTACCATCACTACCCTGAGCATCTATCTGTGGAACATTCATATTTAGTAATGCTATATATGAAAAACTTTTAAATGAAAACGTAATGATTTGAAGGACCCTGCTTTTATTACATTGATGAAGTTTCACGGGATCTTGATTAGATGTTTGGAGGGCCTCCAGTGTCCTGCATGTTTTTAATGTCTCCCTGCTTTAACTCACCTGAATCTCATCAGCACAATTTGCTGAAAAGCTCATTATAGGAGACTGTCACCCGTTTAACAGCATGGAAAATCCCCAAAGCAGTTTGCTGATCTATTAATTATATTTTGTGGCTGATTTACACCGTCATGGTTTCTGCAAGTGATATGCAAACTCCTTTAAAATTAAGAAAATAAAGACCTATGTTTATTTTTTATGTTTTACTTCAAGTTATAAGTGCAGGTTTACAAGGCTGCCAAAGTCAAAAGTGTGCATATTGCATGTGATAACAATGTATCATCCGTGGAGCTTGGCACAGACTGCTGGGGTCATTGTGGTATAATTTCTAGAAGGAAAACATTGTGTTTTCAAAGCAGAGTAATTTTTTTCAAATAGTCCCTGGCTTATCCATTTTGACTGCATGGATTATCAAGTTTGTGGTTCTATTTGGTAGCTACTCTTCTCAATTTAACTTTTTTTTGTGACTGAATAAGAAATTTTGGGGGGCTGTTTTCTGTGGCTTGAATTGATTGGAAGTCTGTGTGAAATTGCCATACCTCACTCATGCCATAATTATCCATGCATATCCCATCACAAATAGCAGTGGAGAAGTGAAATGAAACTCAATTCATTTTGGAACTCCGGTGTTGTGTGTTGCAGTAACTCTGCAGGCTCCACAAGCATATTCGCCATCCATTATCCATCTCTCAGGGAATGGGTAGCCAGCTACCTTTTGTATTTTACTGTGCTGAATTAATTTCTAATAATTAGAGGAAACTGCACTGCACAATTCGAATCGCTGACAACCTTTTTGAATCATCTCAGAAGAAGAAACACAGACTTTTGCTCTCTTACCTCCATTATTCCCCTTCTCCCCCTCCTTGCTTTTACTCGTTCTTCAGCTCTCTCCTTCCCTTCCTCCTTCCTCTTGACATGTGTCACATTTTGGGCTTCTGCTCTCAAGGGATAAATGCCAGATTACATGGTGTAGTATTTTTATCCGTAGTACATTAACCGGTGGAGCTTACAGCATCAAAGCTTGGAGGAGATCATCACACAGGCTTGCACACACACACACACACACACACACACACACACACACACACACACACACACACATACACACACACACACACAAAGAAATGAATACATCCTGGGAAACCATGAAATCTAATTCCTTGAAAAAATGGTGAATTAGATGTCAAATGTTCATCTGCAAAGCCTGAACAAAAGCGGCTTGCAGGTCATGTGATTATACAGTGCTCTTTTTGAAATTATGGGAAAATTATTCAGAAATCCATCTGATAGGGCTGTAAGATGTCATATCTTCCACGTATGTCTGCATTCATATGCAAGAATTTTATGAAGTAGCCTGATGCTGATTGCATGATTGATGTGCAGACTACCTATCATTAGTTGTTTCGCCTGCCACAATCTTTCATATTGGGTTCACAGTGGGTTCATTAGGACATAAGAGGTGCACTGAAGTTAGGAGTTAATTCAGATGAGGTAGGACAGCATGAGTGGATGGCATTCTGGAAAGAAAGATTCTGTGTGCTGAGGAGAAACGTCTGACGCTGGTGCAGTGTCAATCTGCTGCCACAGCTCAGAGCGCATGATGGACTGATGCCTAAAGTGTAAATAAACCACTTTAATGAATCATTCCTCAGTGTCTGTTTTTAAATTGTCATTCAAAAATTGCTTATACTCGAAGCAGGGATGTTGGTATTGGTAAAGCGGTCTGCACAGATCTATAAAGTGTTATAAGTGATTGTTACAGTATCTGTTGTCCGTACTTGCTTTCCGGTGTGAGAAGCTTCTCTTTCAGATCATTAAATCTCTGCAGCCATCTGAAAGCAGCAGGATAGATCCGCAGCCTCTCATTTGAGAAGTGCTATGCTACAGTGCAGTGTCTTTACACATGCCCATGAATCGCCTTTTATTGTATCGTGTGCAAATGACACCAGGCTGTGAAAAAGGTAACGTCAGTCAACACCTGATGGGTCTCTCAGCTGCATCTTGGCTTTCTGTTAAGTATGTTGGATATGTTGCATTACAGCAACCTCCCGTTGAACTTGTGTTACTTAGGTTTGTATGTTTTTTTTTTTTTTTCTGAATACAATATTGCTTTGCTACATGAGCGTGTTACAGCTGTCTCTGACATGATATTGAGCACAATAGAAAAGAAAAATCTTTTTTCTAATTTGGGCTCATAAGCAACATTCCTTGGAAATCTTTCTTTGTACCTTCTTTAAGACAATGAAACAAGACACTATGTTACTTGAGAGCTACATTTTGGCTACCAAGGGGCATCATGTTGGCTATGCATGATCTACACTGTTTGTACACTAGAATTTATTTTTGTTGTGTTGGCATTGGTGCATTTGGTTTACAAGTGAATTTATCATCCACCACAGGTTTTGGTTACTGTTCACCAACAGTTATTGAAGTTGCATTGGTGCATCCCCATTACTCTAAATAGCAGCTGAACCGGGAGACGCCTGCACGGTTTATCTACTTTTAACCCACAAATTCTGTAATTCATATTAGAGATGCTTTCACCCAGATCAAAATATATCTGTGACTTCACGCAAAGCAAGTTCAGTTCATCCGTTCAAAGGTTTTTGGATAAGACTTGGGCCCTTTGGGTGGAAGTGGCAGATGCGTTTCACGTAAAGGTGCGAGCATCAGAATGAAGGGCTTCGGGAAGATGGGAGCTGTTTCAGTTGCTGCACTGTAAGCCGAGGCAGCACCGAGCCTTTGAATTTGAAAGCCATTCAGAATCGTTGCAAGGAGCCTAGTGTTAGGTGATGGGTGCTGCTTTTTGTTGGTTAAAGACCAGATGTGTTCTGCATCATCTGCAGAGGTTGAATGTGCTCCTGGGGAGGCAGTCAACGTGTGCTATGATAAGAGCCTGCACCAGGAGCTGTGCTGCATGCTCAGCTAGGTGCTGTCAGACGTTTTGAATGCTACTCTTTGCAAGTCACCACGACAAGGCAACTGAAGCTACATGAAGCCGGTTATCAAAGATGTCACCACAAATTCTCCATTGACTAATCTGTTTTCAATAATGTGATGCCACTTTAGAAGTAAAGAGAGATTGATAAGGCACTTCCTTGAAGTTGCAAAACAGTTAATGATGTTAATTCATCACTGTGGTGTAACCGAAGAGGGTTGTGCAGTAAACTGGGTCTCATTATTAGAGCAGTCATCAAATCCGAAACGGTGGGACACATCATGAAAAACTTAGTTTCATCCTGCTGGTTTTATACAAATGGATGGAAACAATTATGACAACTGGGGTCAGCTCAAATAATCATGATCAGGAGATATGAAAATTGTGACAGGCTTTGTCAGGAAAAGGCCACAAGTCGAGGCTAATAGTTTTTTTTTATTATCTGATCAGTAACTGAATAATAAAAAAACAGTCAAATATGTCACATTACAAAAGATCTGCCAGTTTAAAGAAAAATCAAAGGAAACCCTCAAGCTGGGGAGATGTTAAGCAAACAAACTAGACACATGAGTCAGAAAATAAAATTACATAAAAGGAAAATACTCTTGTCTTATCCCTGAAAATTGTGCACCAGCTTTTAGCTCATCTCATTTAAGTATCAGTTTCTCACTGTCTCACCAGCTGCCACCACGACCTGATTTGGATCATTCAGCCTGCTGAGAACACTACCTTGTTGACCTTTTGGGGCTGTCAACCGATCAATGAGGAGATATTTTGCTGTTCGCACCACTGTTGGTAGACGTGTGAAGAGCCTCACCCTACTTCACGAGGTCATTTAGCAGAGCTTGGAGTGCTCTGGGAGCGGGTTTGCACTGTGTGTATGTGCTCACGGTGCATTGAAGATTAAAAGTGTGTGTGTGTGTGTGATCTGTGAAGTGTGTGTGTGTCTCTCTCTCTCTCTCTCTCTCTCCCTAGAGATGACGATTTCACCTTCTCCCACATGCACTCATGCATCACGATGCTGTTGCATTGGACAAAAGATGACATCATTCAAGATACACTCAGGATGCACCCG
>OMNM01003956.1:11885-27175 GCA_900302745.1 Parablennius parvicornis | reverse complement strand
ACACAACATCACAACAACACACACACACACACACACACACACACACACACACACACACACCCTCTGGTCTGAAGTCATTCAGTTAAGTGATCATTGTGTGCCACTGCAACACAAAACATTTTCAAAATATGTTGGCCAGCACTTTTATTTAGCTTGTCTGTTTTTTAAATATCATCTATTAGCATTAGAGTAAAATCAGAAGAAGGAAAAAAAAAAAAAAAAAAAACCCTCACCATTCCGTGGTGTTTGAGCAGTTAATGTGAACTCATTTGGGTGGCGCAGCCGCCAACTGCAGCATTAGCCCCCCATCTGGGGACTTATGCTTTGGTGAAAGTGCTTCTCCATTTGTGAGACTCTTCAGTTCTGGGCATCCTCCCCATGCCCATAACTCAAAGTCCCTCTATCACTCCCATGCGACTGGCTGTCATAATCATCGGCATTATGCTACCTCAATGGGCCTGATTTACAAGTCTGGACATGGCATCAGCTCTGCGCCAAGGGGTAAACATGAGGCTGTTAGATACAGCCAAGCCTATTTCTCCCCACCGCATTTAATGGGGAGGCGAGACACACATTCAAAACAGGGAAGTGGCTTTTCAGATCTGTATTTTGACAAGATAGCAGGAAAAAAAAAAGGTCCTTTAACTGGTCTCATCATCTGTGTTTGAAAACATGTTGAATGCAAATGATCATACAGGAATGCTTATGTCGAGTTGATTTTGGTGTTATAGCTTGCATTGTTTTGACAGTTTATGGCAGATTCTGGTTGTAAAAAGGATTTTATCCCTTGTTTTTGTCCAGCTGACTCAAATAATTATCACAGTAATCTCATTCAAAATCCATGATGGATGAAGTCGATATTTATTATAATAATTTTAAAGGCTATTGAGACAGCTGAAATTATAATTTTTTTTCTTTTAAAAAATACACAATTTGAAATAAACTCAACAAAAAAGTCACTAATTTTAATAAAACAATGATAAAACAATCAAAAGAAGCTTTAGGAAAAGGAAAATGTTAGAATATTTTTGTCACAAAATAGTTTTACCCTTTAATTAATACTTAGTTAATTCTTAATACCTCTTTCAATATAAAGGGGGAAAAACTGATTTTATTTTAATACATGAGAACTAAACCGTGAAGCTGAATTCACACAAAATAAAATGATATTTTCAAAATGTAAGATAAATAAACTGAGTCACTCAATGTCAGTCCCTTGTTTTTTTATCTGTGTAATTTATACTTTGTATCATTATCATATATTATTTTTATTCTTAACACATGATATTTAGATTAAAAAAAGGGACAGTTCATTTGGCATTAAAAGAAAATCATATAAGGTTGGACCTTATTTAATCAAATATAATATTCACATTATTTACTGACATTCTATACTGGGGTGTTAAAATGGGATAAAAGACACATTGTATTTTCTATAATTGTGTGTTTGTGAACTTTCATCAGACTTTGTTCACCTTGAGGCAGCACATGGCCCTTCCCTTAACCCTCTCAGTCATCCCATAATATTATATTAGCCCATATTCATCCACATATTGCGCTTGCTAAATGATAGGCCACATAAATCAATTTTTATATACACACACACAATAACAGTTATATGCAGCTTCTAGACCGCTTGCTGATAGCTGCCATTTCTTATCACTCCAGTTGAATATAGTGCCGTTATGAAGGCACTTTTGCCTGCTGTCTAAATGGAAGAGACTGAGAGCGAGTGAGGAAGAGAGGGAGAAAGTGAGGACGCAATGCATTTTTCTTCAAATTACTTAAGCTGCCTTCAAAGCAGGGCTGCAAAGTTGCGGTGAGATAAATAACGGCCAGAAACAATAGACAATCGTGTCCGATGGGGGTTGACGACACCTATCAACGCTATTCCCAATTATTTAAATTGATATTTGTTTGTGTGTTGCATGCAATATAGTATAAATAAGTATTCTGCCTCCTTGTACATGGGAAAAGAACTCTGCAAATAATACCCACAATATGGATATTCTTCGGCCTCACTAAACAGTTCACCCTTGCATGAAATGAAAGGTAACATTTTGACATCTATTAATTGAAACTTCTCAGAAATAAACTAACCCAGCCTGTTTATTTTCCCTCCTGTTGAGCTTTAACATTTGAGGTAGTCATTAATACACAGGCGTGCAAAGGGCCTTCACAAGTGTGAAGTCCATAGGTGTTCCAACGGGAGTGAAAGCCCGTCGGCGGGGCGGCGTGATGTTGTGAGACCGTTTGATAGACAACAGCACAGCAGGAGAAAGAGAGGAAACGGGATTGGGGGACTGGAGAGCCAGGAGACACTTTCTCTTTCACTCCCTTGCTCCCAACTGCTCCCAGTGCAAAAGACACGGGCCGCTGAACAGACAGATGGCGAGGAGGTGTGTGTGTGTGTGTGTGTGTGTGCGCGCGCACGAGAGAGAGAGAGAGAGAGTGGTGACTTTCACAACCAGCCATTAATCCATGTGTTTTGTTTTTTTTTGGTTGTTTTTTTGTTTTTTTTTTTATATATTTCCCACATCCAGATAGCTTGTGTACTTCATTACAGCAGTGATGAAAGTTCATTTGCGCTGTCACTTTGCGTTCACTCGTCATACTGCGCAGAGGAGACACTGCGAGTGAGAGACCTCCCCTGATGACGAGAGGTACACCTGACAGACCCACCATGGGTGTGGAGACGATGCCCGTGGACAGATTTTGTATAGACAGACTGCCATCTACTGGATTTAACAGTAATTTCAATATGGGCTATTTTATAATCGGCCTGCCGCTGCAGTTGCATGCGTGTTCTTCATCATTATTACGTGATTTCCTGGAATGCCACCATCATGCACAGGTGTAAAGAAAGCATCTAACAAAGGTATTAATTTTATACACTTGCCTTATCTCTTTTTCCTCTTTGTTTAAGTCAAATGAAGTTATATGGGGTGCATCTCAACATGTTGAATGGATATTATAGTTAGAATTAGCAAGCTTGAGGTGGACATTTAAAATATATATATCCCATGTAATCTAAATAGCTGTTGTTTCAAAATAAAATAAATATGGAAAATAGTGTTGATCAGATCATACTGAATAATGATATTTACTTACAAATTATTAATGGTAGAGAAGAACCTGTATTGATGCCAGTCAGTCCTTTTAATGATGCTGGTGAATCATGCCGCCTTAGATTAAGTCCCTGAGCTGGGTCTTAACATTCAAATGATGATGCATAGCACCATCTTGTGGTTACATCAGGCTCAATAATAAACGGCAATACTACACTGCTACTGAAAAAAAAAAATATCTCAAGTTAATAATCATGTTTGAGGCCAGGGTTGGTTCTTTATCAGCTGCAAATGGTAAAGTAGGATTCCCCTAACAGCTTGATGAAAATGTGCATAAACACTTCTTTTGATATTTTATTCTTTTCAGTGCAACGCTTCCAACAAATCTGTGCATTATGATATAGAGAAATAAACGGGATGAGTCATGTCTTTCAGCAGAAAGCAGAGCTGCTTGTCTTTCATTAGTTGCTTTTTTAGACGCGTCTACATTTATTCACACCTCTTTATGAATATGAGCTCACAATACATCTGAAAAGGCACCAGTACCATTACCTGTCACAGGACTAATGAGCAGCCGGTGTGCATTTAACGGTCATGAAATATGCACCAGACTTAAATACCTCATCCATACTGCCTTGAGACAAATCCGCGCTTTTCATTAAACACACAGACACACACACACACACACACACGCACACACACGGAGCGGCTCGGCTCCTCTGCAAAATTATTCCTCCTTTGCAACGGAAATAAAAAGAATTTTCTCTGCTTGTTTCTTCATAATCACAACAGTCATGTAATGTTAAAGAATTTGCTCTTTTTATTACAGCAAATTATGGGAGGCTTTACAGCTGAACCCACAACACATTCTCTGAACAGCCTCACTAATTCAAAGGGTCTGAACACCCAGCGTGATAACATGTACGACAGTTAAGTCAGTAATTTAGAGGTTATCACAGAGGTTGTTACTAATCATTTAATATTGTCTTCTTTTTTTTTTTTTTTTTTTTTATATTTTCCTGATCGACTATGGCCAGTACTTTAATCTCTAATCCTTTCTGTTTGTGGTTTACCCTGGGAAACTGCAAGCTCCTATCTGACATGCAACAGATTTGATCCATTTTCCTCTGCATATCTGTCTTTTTCAGACAGGCACTTTTCAAAAGAAATCTGTCAGCAGTCTGGGGGATTATGTTTTTTTTTTTTTTTTTTTTTTTTTTTTTTTTTTTCTAATCACCAAAAGACCCAACCTGCTCGACATTTCTTTGGTTTTGACAAAGCGGCACGCCGAGCAAACGTCCTTTTTTTTTTTTCTCCCCATTTAGATGCTTATTTTGATCGTCTTTTCTTCTCATTGTATTTTGGACAATCGTTTGTATTAACTATTAACTTCATGCTCTGCTGAGTTACATGATTATCTGGTGCAAATGAAAAATGATTTGGTTGGGTGAGGGGAGGGGGTGGCAGAATTTAGACTAGTTTTCACAACCTTGCTCTACTGATGTTGAGCAAATGAAATCATCGCTGTTCTTCCAGATCCGGTGTTTTTCAGCGTTTCTTGTAGATAAATTTGTAGATGTTTCTTGAAGCAGGCTTGAAATTAATTCAGCAACATCAACTCCAAACAGACACCCAATGTCATGGGAACAATTTTAAGGAGGAATTATATCAAATTGAAGAACAATATGTTTGACATGACCTCCTTGCAGAATCACTATCAAAACATTGTGTATGTGAACTGAAAGGGGGAAAAAAAGGAAGGGAAAAAAATCACAAAACACTGAATCCCTTCTGTTCATTCATTTTCCATTCTGTAACTGTGTTAATTTATGGAACGCAAAATAGTGATGCACATCAGTGTGACCAAAGCCAAGCCTGTTTTTACAATATTTTTGTGAAGCCATGGTTGAGCAAACACATGCCTGACGTATACACGGATCGAGGCTCTTTAATAATTTTTTTTTAACTTCCATTCATCCATGCATCTTTGTTATATTTCACTTATTCCGAATGGACATGATCAATGTGTGAAGGCAGTGCACACACGAGATAAGCTGTCAGTCTATCACAGTGACAATCACAGAATTTCTGACTTGAATATTGAAGAATCATCAATTAGCCGAGAATTAGCGCATTAGCATTTGGAACCGATGCACAGGGGATGTAAACTTTACACAGAAAGCTCCCTCAAGCCCAACACAGACTCAAACTTGAGAGGTTTTCTCTCTGAAGTTAGATTTCTTTTTATTCTTTTCAAACTATTTTCATCTTTTTTGTAAAAGTTTTTTTTTCTATTCATTGCTTTTCAGCTTGAACTTGTTCTTGATATTATCTCACTTCTTGTTGAAACATAATGAAGTCTGCTTGAATCCTTTGTGTAGGCATTCTCGCCTTAAATTTTTTCTTATTTTTATTTGCAACTGTCCAAAGTTTTTGTATAGTGCTGCATAACCTTGCTCTGTTTTAGTATAAACATGAGTTGAAAAACTTTCTCCCCATGTCAGGTTTCAGAGGGAATTTGTACTCCGGTGCATTTGTTTCCCCTCCACTTGTTTTCTTTGCTAACTGTTTGTTGCTGAGTGTGCTCAAGGGGAAGCGCCCAACATGTCGGACGAGTGTGATGGATTCCTGGTATCACTGGTAGTTATTTGTGGCGTGCCCATAACCGCAATTCCCCAGCGACAGCTTATTGCCGGGTGAAGCTGAGCGAGATACACTCAGAGGCTGGCACGAAGCCACCGGACTCTGTAATAATTCATCAGCCAAAAAAGCCCTCCATGTACTCACTGTGCAATATTTATACCCCGCTGGATGTATTTCCTTTTGCTACATCACCGCACAGGCTCGGGTCAGGGATTTTCTCTTCTCAGAACAGGTTTTAGCATTACAGACCTTTGCTAAATCTGAGAAATAATACTATGAATTTGCCCCCTGATGACATTCGGGCTGCTTGGAATGATATACGTGACTTCAGCGCCAATGGCTTATTCAAAAGTTTTTTTTTTCTTTCTAAAGTTTTAATGCCAGCATCCTTAAACTCCCGCCACAATTTCAACTATCTGGTTTATTAATCTGGCACTAAAAGTAAAGTACCATGAGAGTAGTTTAATCATAACTATATTTCTGTAATTATGTGGTGGAACATTTAGTGGGGGCCTTTCTGAATGTAGTTTGGATATTCTTCCACAGTTGAATTTCAAGCACGGTTAGTTCCATATCCTGAGTTGTTGCATGTATTTTCCTTCTTGTCCCCGTCATATTTCCTCCTCCAACTCGGTCTGAACTCTTAGTTGATTTTGGATCTATTTGTTGTTGGTTCTTAATGACTCTCTTCCACATCTTTGTTTTGAATTCCTTTTATTCTAACAGTCTTTGTTTGTGTCAATCCATTACTAATTTATTTCCCTCAGGGATGCTTCACATAAAATGTAAATACTTCAAACTAGGGTTTCAAAAACATTTGCTAAGGCGGAGGAGGCTTAATGAACACAAGAAGGGAGGAAGAAAAAAAAACATATTTGACAAACAGTTTTAATGGTAGTTTCCTCAAAGAGATGAAAACCTTTTAATGGGAAGTGCAAATGCAAACTGCTGCAGAGCCGCAAACACATTAAGTTAGGTAATTATCAGGGATGGAAAACCCGATTTAGAGTTTTTAAAATGGGATAAAGTTCCGTGCATCAATCTCCAATGTTTTATCTTATAATGCCAGCCAATTAAAATGTGTCCCTGATCCTTCTATAACACCAGAAATAATGACAGACATTTTTTTTTTTTATTTTGTATCCTCAAACGTTTTTTTTTTTTTTTTTTCTTTTTGTCTGTAATTGATTTTGATCAGTCCCTCTGTCGACCGTCACGATTTTGACCTGGAAACAAATAAGTGTTGCTGGCTGGTGGGCATAAAGAGGCGGAGATGTTAGATTTTAAAGACATTAAGCATTTTGGGAGAAATCCTTTAAAATGATGATGAACTTGATACAAGACTTTGACTGAATGGTGATCAGATTTGTTTAACCCTTTATAAGTGACCATATTCTACTTTTCTTCCTGGTTGTTTCAAACCAGTCACATAATATTTGAGTCAATACTTGTGACATCAAATGGGAGAACTATTGGGATTTTTTGGGTGTTATTGAGAGTTTTTTCAGTTTTGCTTTAAATTATAAAATATGTTTGTTTTTGTGTTTTGCCCAAAGCATCTGTTCCTGCTTCACTGCACCGGGATGATGCATTTCCTTTTGAAATATATGCACAATTTTCAACATAAATCCCTAATACATCTATTTTGTCATACCGAGTGTTGGCAATCCTGTGTGACAGAGCCAAAGATGAGAAGTGAGGGTTTCAACGTTTCACAGGAGGTCTTATTAACCATAACCATCTATGCATTCAACATGTATGTTTGTCTATACGATCAGCTTGCAGCTTCCAGTTAGTCAAATATGTCTTGGGTTAAAATTACTAAAATTATGTCCATTTACATTGTATACATCAATACTTAAAAAATATAAAATAAACATCCCTCTTTTAATATTCTGAAGTCCAATGATACTCATCACTGTATTAATTATTAAACTAAACTATAAGTCCAGTTTCTCACCTCTCTCAGTCAACTTATTCTAAATCCACAAAGTGAAAAGTCAGCATTATATCACCACCTCAGTAAATTTAAAATCAGTAGATAAAGCACATTTCTGAGAGGAGAACTGTTTTGGATGTTTTTTTTTTGTTTTTCATTGATATTACTGAAATGACTTATTTATATGGTTAAGGCTAATTTTGTATTCTAAACTGAAATGGAAACATTTGAGTTTTGAGTCACTTAAAAAAACAATTTTCAGATTAATAAATGAAATAATCATTATTCCCTTCACCACATTCAAATAATTATTGATTTGTGACATTTGAAAGCTATATTATTTTTCATCTAGAGACAAAGCATTGCTGTTTAAAAAGCACAATTTTTGTTTTATTTTAAACATGTATTTCTCTGAAAGCAGCTTTCCTGAAATTAAAGTTTGAAATTGTTTTGTGCAAAACAAAATGCTGACACCCATAGATTAATTAAGCTTTTTTTTCTTCAGGTATTATGAAGATAAACTGAAAGTATATTCAGAAGCAGAGAGGGTAAGCTAGATGAGGACACACTGTGCCTGAGTGTCCGTGGAGGCCTGAATGAGACGCTGCATTCAAAAGAGTGTTTGTGCAACTCACCAGAGATATGAGGCTCCAGCGCTGTGTTCATGCAGGTGCCAACATGCTGTCCAATGCTATAGGTTAACCTCACCGACACACCAGTGAAGCCAATGCCCCCTTTGCCCCCAACCTGAGACAGAGGCGGAAATTACAAGGGTCAGGGTGATCAGGTCAAGCGTTTTCTTTCATTCACACACACACGTACACATTTGGTGCCATGTCATTGTTGACATCAAAATCCATGATCCTCAGCACTCTGCTCATATGAGACAGAGTCCATTATTTGAAAGAAAAAAAAAGAAGATATTCACTGGATGTACTTCTAATATTAGCACAAGCTATTTTCAACATTGCAGTCATTTATTTAGTGTGGCAGACAGCAGCCAAGAGGGGAATTATGGGAGAAGCAGAAAAAAAATATGTCAGCTTTAATATGTTCAGTTGGAGGATTTTTTTTTCTTCTTTTCTTCGCTTTATAATAATGCATGGTGTCTTTTAAGAATCCATTTCACATCTTGTTTCATTAACAATTCATGTTTTGCAAATCAAACTAAACTATATTAATATTCTGAAATATTTGGGCTGAAATGATCACCCCAAGGCAATAGTGGCCAAATAGTTTTTCTTTTTCTTTTTTTTTTCCTTCTTTTTTTTTGTAATTTACCATGTGAAAAAAACTAGGACAACTGTGATCGGCCAAGCCATAAATTCTCCTTAGTGATGTTTACTATGACTGTATCCCTTATTAAAACGCAGTATGGTGCATTCTGCATCAGTCATCAGTCATATCAGTATATATTTGCGTGTTTTGTTAAATGATGGGATTTGCAATATTTCACCACAGAGAAGATGGGAGAAGGCACACCTACATGAACTTCATGCACTCAGAAATAAAGCTGCCAACTTCAAATAAAAAAAGAACAAGCACAGCAGTTGTTTCATATAGTTCATAGGAGAGTTAAAGTGTTGCATGTGGCCTGCAGGCTGTGCAATGATCAGGTCTTCCCTCAACTCCAAACCCAAAAGCCTCCTCTTTGCATCTTGGTGGCGTCTCCTGAGTGTTTTTAATGAAATACCTCTAGGTATTTTTTCCTCTCATAGGCTACATTTACATAAAGTTAACCTCCCCAAAGACATTTTACAGACAGGCCTAAATCCGACGTGCCTTTGGAATAACTAATGTGCATTTGCATAACGACTGCTTTCTGTGCAGGTGATAAAGCCGTATTAAGCTGGATTACAGTGTTTGGTTTTCTATGCGTGTGTTTATGTGTTAGTACGTGCATGTAAATAAATGCATGCCCCGTTGTGGTGCCTGAACATGCGCTAGAGGCTGGACTCTGTTGGGGTTCTTTTGGCTTGCCTCCTGATCACCGGCAGGGCCAAGGAGAGTGGCGCACTCCGGCTAACTGACATGTTGCCCATGTGACCTCATGAAAGTACAAATCCCTCCAAGCAGTATAATAAATCATCACAGGCGGAGCTGGCCACACAACTCATGCTCAGATACACCCGCAATGCTAGCCATAAAGGAATATATCAAATTGAAGAAGTGTGGAAACACAATTATATTAGGTATCCTGACCTTTTGAGCTAGCAGGATGGACCAGTAGTCAGCTATGTCAAACCACATATTGCCACTAAAGGCCTATATTTAACCATGTGGTTGGCCTCACCCAGTGAAATATCCTTGAACATGACATTTTAACCTGTATCCTGCTTGAAAGAAACTCATACCTGCTCACAATTGTGCATTTAGCAGAGAGCAGAGGAGGAAAATGAATGGAAATTTAACCTTGTACTTCATAAAACATACTTTAATCCCGGCAACAAGAGCAACACTTCAGCACAGGAGTGATAAATTACGTTAGTTTATTTTATTTCCCCTGTAAATATATCATTTTTCAGTGATAACCAGTGACATCATATTTTTAAAGCAGTTTTAGAGAGCAGACTTTGGAAGGTGTTTTTGGGGGATGCTGCCAGACTCCTTGCTATTCTAAACCAGGTCACCTGCTACTGCTGTGAATTCTGCTTTATATAAACCCAACTACGTCTGACAGGTGCACGACACCTATGCCCCCCTCCCCCTATTCTGGATAAAATGCATTACGACATCATCTAACAAGCATCTTGAAGGCTTTCTCTCAGAGAAGAACCAGCAAATTACATTTGAATTTAATGCCCTAATGAATCTTAAAAGGGACACTCGAATGGCCGCCAACAGACTCTGCCATCGTGAAAATTCTGCCTCTGTCATTTACAATACTTCAGGCACAAAGTTAGTCTAACTCACTTATCTGTGCTTAACTGCTTTTGTCTTGCCTCTCCACCGAAGCTACATTTGTCGCTGTCGTTTTTAATTCGAGTCACTTTGCCACCTGTGCCTCTGACAAATTTTCACAAATGTTAACAGTAATTGCCACGAGGCATCATGTGGCTTGTGTGAAATGCTCTGAGTGAACGGCGCCATCTCCTCCTGGCGTCTGCACTTGCTTAGTTAAAACACACAGAGTATATTTAAGGTTGCCTGTGAAAGCGAGAAAGATAAGTGCGGGCCATGTCTCTATAAGGGGGAGACCATGTCAGAACGGCCATAATTTGATCCCCACACACACTCCCTCGCAACTGTATTTGATAGGTTCATTGGACATCTCGTGCCCGTGCACGGAGAACGTTCTGGTGTGCGCTGGCCTTTGCCTGGGGAACAGTAACTCTCTCCAACACAAACACTCCAATTACAGCTGCACCCAGTGGTCCTGTGGGAGAAACCACAAACTGTTCATTGATCTGCCCAACACCACTGTGATAGAGGGGAGCGGTGCCTGACTTCTATCAGACGGGACCTAAACTGGGCTTTGAATTACACTAAATATCACACGTGATAATAAAAGCAATGCAATAATTGGAGGTGTGATGATTTATTATAGTACAGAGCAGACGATTGATGCTTTTTATGCAGCAAAGAAATTGGTTGTAATCTAAACCAGTCTTTTTTTTGGATCCATTATATAATTCATTGAGTAGAATAGAAGATTCACTGTGTTTACATTTGAGTCACATTCAAGCTTATTGCTGATTTTTCTCATGAGTCCTCACACTGCGATCCCTGCGGATTTACATGAGTGCCCATACTGCCACAATGTGCTAAAAGCACCTGTCAGTCCCATATTGAAACGTCAGGAAAAAAAAGTCTGATTGGATGCATCATTTCTACACAATCCTAATGTGAGAACGGAAATATCCTTCAAGCAGCAGCAGTAGAGATGCCTGGACTCCAGAGGGCACCATTAGCATGCTTTGTGTTTGTCAATATGCTGTACAGAGCAATGCCATTCTATTCAGGTAATTAAAGAAGCATATGAGTAACAGTGGCCAGACCAGAGCCTCACCAGAAGTCATCTGTAAATGTCAGTGAATAACCTGTTTGGGTGTTGTGAAATGTGGTTACAACATTCTGCTCATCTGGTCAAAAAAACAGTTTTTCTAACAATATGTGTATCATTCAGTCTGTTTCGTAGAAAATAAAAAAATCAAACCTAACAGGTTTGTCAGGCAGAAGCATTGTTTCACATTGAATTATAAAGGTCAGACAAGTCAAGAAATCACTTTACTGTGACTGCACAGTAGATCATGTCTAGACATGTATTCTTATGATAACTAAATCTATACTAACAACATCTGCTGTTTGACCCTCTATTTGATTTCTGTAGGTTGAGATTATAATTCTGTGGATTTTATTTGGTTACATTGAATATTGAGCAGTGAGATAAATGAATAGAGGAATATGGCCACAGGTGACTGTCATCGATAAAGTGCTTCACAATGTTTTCTGGAATTTAAAATGTGCATCTTACCCGTTTGGAATAATCGACTGCGATTGCTGCCTCGAACCCGAGTGATGAAAGAACAGAACTCCTCAGAATTTCCCTGGAGGTAAAGAGATAAAGAGGTCAGGATATGGCATGCTTTAGTATATCGTATCATTGTCCATTCACCACCAAACACTGAAATCACAGCGGCGGAGATCAACTCTGAGTATTCGCTCACAGTCACACGCTGAGATGAATGGAGACGAGCAGGAACTAACAAACACTCTCAGCCTCTTTGCTCTGTTATCAGCACCGTCCTATTAGGTTTGGAAACATGCTTCATTTTCAGGAAGTGAATTTCCATTGTGCATAATGAGTGACGCTATAAATAGCCTCCTGCATGAATGCTGACAGTGTCTCCACCTTAGACTGGAGACAGGATAGCAGGATGTTTGGAGATGTCTGCTTGTAGCTAATAATTTCTGACAGTGACTTCCTCATTCACCCCTTTTTTTTGTGGAACAAAACCCAAATACTCATGCCAAACACACACACACACACACACACACACACACACACACACACACACACAGGCACCACTGAAAAAATAACAGCGCACAGGTGATTTTATGAACAGCTTTGTTTGGGATATCAAGAGGACAACAAGAGTCCATGAATCATTTTCAAGGGTCCTCCTCATTCTTCACGTTTTAAAAGTTTTTCATGTCTGTGTCAGTAACACGGCACATCCCCGAAATCCTCCTTCCAGTGGTCCCTGTGACTGACAGATCCCCTCCTGTGTTTGTTTCCCGTGGAAATGACAGTGATAATTGGAAGTTGGGACACCGCAGCACAACATAAGCGCTCCTATCAGCTGGCCCCCATGCAACTCGCTGCGGCTTCAAAAGCCTGACAAATGTGCATCCAGCTTGACTCTTTGCATCTGTAGTCCTACTTCACTTTTTTTTTCTCCCCTACTTTGCTGAAGCACTTGATATGCAAAAATCATATGTTTACTTTGGAGATCAAAGTTTCTTCCTCCCTCCCCTTCTTCATTTTCTACATCTAAAAATGGACTCCTTTCATTATGCAAGCCAACAAAGAGCAGCGTCTGCTCATGCAGCCCATTCCAAGCATACTGATTAATTAGCTTGTATAATTAGCTTAATGATTTAGAGAAACATGGCCATGGCCACCCAAGAAGCTATGCTAATGGACCCCTGTCTACAGCAATTAAAATGCCCATAACTTAACAATGGTGGTTTAGAAGTCCAGATAACAGATGTGAGAAAAGTAGGTGGTGTGGTAATCGATGTAGCGTCACGGAAACTGGTGTTGTGTTAATGATCCTTGTTATACGTATCCCATTGTAAGATGGTGTGTCATGTGTTTACATTGAAAGATCTTCTCTGGAAGTGCAGACACCACTGGAGCACTGAGAGCTAATGAAGTGTTCTTATTTCTTACTATGGCGATTAATTTAAGCACCGGCAGTATGTTCCGTGCACTAAGACCTCAAATGAGAATTGAAATGTGATGCAAGATGCTGCAAGTGTGTAATCTTTTTTTATTGTCACAAGGCGCAAGTGTATCTCCCGCGTATCTCACGATGCCATTCTGTATACTTCTTTAGCTCCGTCTCTGTGTGAGCACACACTGTAAAGTGCATGAATGAGGATACCCAGGTTACAGTTTCCATTCATAGCGAGTGAAAGCAGACTGTCTCTCCAGTCTCTGACAGTAGCATCAGCATTCCTGGCTGCTCTTCAGCCATAAATCGCCTATTTATGAACTTCCCCTCAAAGGTAACCAACAGAGACAGTAGCTCCGCTCATAAAACCAGCAGAATGTTGAGATGGAGGTGAAGATATTACTTATCCATACACGACTTCGGAAATGCCAGTCAAGTGGGAGCAATAGGGGAAAGGAGATCTACATCTTATTTGTTTATACTTTTATTGCCATGATTGAATGTTAGGAAGAGCTCACCCACTCATAAATGACTAGTAATTCACAACATATTTGCTCCTGACAAGGCAGAGGAATTATGGAGTCATGCTGTGTATACAAACAGCCCAAGGTAGGAACTGAAGTATGAAGGGCAGTTCGGCGTTTAGTTCTTGACCAATGTAAAGAAAAAAGTAGCAATAGTATAGACTGGTACTGAGCAACAAGTCATGTGACTATAAGTGACATTAACAATAACCTTCATTTACAGTACTTTTGACATATCAGTTTTATCAGCCTTAAACAAAGGCTAGTGCGTATTATTCACATGCATACATATAAATATTCACTCTATATATTTAACTGTTATTATTTTGTATTTGCTGCTAATCCTGTTTGCTACTGTGGTGCACCTGACTGACCTGGTTGCTGAACTACACTTTGAACTTTATTTTCTTTTCCTTCATAAAACTGTCTGCATGTTGATCTTGGATTTTGGCTGATTTGTTGATTCTTGCTGTTATCATTGAATTGGAAATTAAATCAACAATATTATTGACTATTTTTCTGCATCTAACTCATGTAAATTCAGCTGAGCTTTATGAGTGGTGATTCAAATATGTGGTGACCCATGCAGTGGTTTTGTTAATGTGTTGCAGCAGCACTACAATAATACATATATGTGCTAAGAGTGTAAATAATTAATAGCAACAACAATTTTAATATACTTTATTTTAATACTGCTATGAAAAAGTCAAATTTAACTGTGATCAGTGACTCATTTTCAGTAACTTGAACACAGTTGAGGAGCTATATTAAACCATACATATTATCAAATCCATTAGACTTGAGACAACTCTTATGAAACAGTGAAGGTTTAAAAAGGAAAGACTTGACACAGCCCTAACCAGTATGAGATAGAAAAACAGTGAGCCCCCTGTCTGTTAAAAAATTCATTCTGAACAACAGCGAAGAAACAAAAACTCCTGACGGAGACAGACACTCACATATTATTCTGTTGGCATTTCTAAAGCTGATAACTTAGCCACTCTGTCATATCCAAACAGTTTGAACATTTCCAGTGGATTCCATATGCCACGTCCCTGAAAAGCCTCCTTAATGGAACAATGTACTGCAAATGAGTCATTAGGATTCGCAGCACTCCCAAACACACTAATTGCAGTGGAGACTCGGTAACAGTCTGGTTGTGTCTGCTTAGTTTTTTTTGTGGGGGTTTTTTTTTTTTTTTTGCGTGTAGCCAGCA
>OMNM01003953.1:1847-12733 GCA_900302745.1 Parablennius parvicornis | reverse complement strand
TGGACCAACTGCAGTTTTCACATTTTTTTTTTTTTTTTTTTTTTTTTTCATTTGTTGTGAATGAAAGAAAAATGCACCGTTTATTAATCAGTGCTGTTCATTTAGATGGGCGTCCTCTCTGTTTTTTGTTTTTTGTTTTGTTTTCCTAGATGGCAGAGAGTTTTCCACTTGAGCATCTGGAACTGGATGTCCAAGTTCTGGAATAAAGTGTTTCTCACCATGATCATAATACTTATCGTTCTCTTCTTTGGTGAGCATCTCGACCACCACTGCAACTGTCATACATTTTTTGAAAGCATTGGCATTGATCCATGTGAAACTGCTCACACGTTGTCTTAAATGTCTTTTCCCAAGTGACAGTTTACGACCAAAACCGACTGAAATACTATTAGATAGATAAAACTAAAAAAAAAAAAACAAAGGATATTCATATTTAGGAAGCTGGAAATAAAATTACAGCTTTTTAAAATTGACTCCAGTGTATGCATCGATTTCGCCTGTGGAGTCTCAACAGCACTTTTGACATTTTCCAAACGTTAATATTAAACTCTGAGGAAGGAGCTTTGGGTGTTATAATAGAACCGATTATGGCACTTGAAAGTTCAAAATCTAAACACTATACTCCAATTTGGTCCCAGATGCTGTGCGTGAGGTGAGGAAGTATTCAGGTAAACAAGCTGGTGCGGATGCCAAGCTGCAGCCAAACATGGTTGACCACCTGCACATGAAGCTGTTCAGGGCACAGAGGAACCTCTACATCTCGGGGTTTGCCGTCTTCCTCTGGCTGTGAGTGCCGCGTCTCTTCTGCCGTAGCGCCACATCTGTAACTGGAACCAACCCGTTTTTTTTTTTGAACTCCTCCCTTTGATTCTCATTTGCAGGGTGATGAAGCGTGTGGTCACCTTGATCAACCAGATGGCGTCAGTCTCTGCGATAACGGTCGAACTTCAGACGCAGGCTGACAGCGCCAACCAAAATGCTGAGAAGTGCACGAAGGAGAATGAGCGGCTTAAACAGGTACAGCTGCACATGCTTTAAAAAAATAAGATTGAAAAAATAAAACGGGTACAGCTCCACATGCTCAACCTCTAATTACGGCTCACAGCTAAATTGTTATCGGTCTGGATTAAATCGGCAGAGCAAGAGACACAAAAGGTGGGAGGTGGGGATTTTTATTCAGCAAAAACAAAGTAAATGGAGTGATTTGACTGGAAATACTTAAACCAACTAAATTTAAACCGCGGAAACTCAAATTAGCAAAATGTGGTGCCAGGGGATGAATGGAAGATTTAGGTGTTATGTCTCTTTTCTGGCCAACTCCGGACCTGTAACAATCAACAAACAGCCGCACCGTGCTCTTAGAACTGAGGCCGTCACGCTAGTATAGGACTACATTTGCTAAGAATTAATGTCAATTCTAGAAGTTTTTTGTCACATAAATCTAAAACCTCAAACTATGCTTTTCTCCTCAATTATTATTCTCCTCCGTTCGCACTGCAGCCGGCTTGTTTTTATTAGTTTATCTTCTATATATATTAATACAGTAGCGCCCATTCCAGAATGTTCTGGGTGCACTCCGGGGAAAGGGAGGCACGGGGTAGTATGATACACCGTTGGCTTTCTCTTTGGGTGGAGAGTCTCCTTGCGGGGGTCAGAAGTTTGTACGGAATATATTTTTGGGTTAGAAAAGCCGCTTTCCATTGTTCAGTTGTCGCATGATGTGACTCCACCAGGTGGCAGCAAGCCCATTGTTCCCCGACGTTACTTTGGAGTCACATCATCACTAACACTGGATTGACTTTGAAATCGTTCTTTTATGACCAATTGACTCCCAGTACACATCATGATACGGGTTGAGGTCTATTTTGCTGTTTTAATTGTGTAAATGGGAAAATTATTTATGATTTTATGTCATTAAAAGTGTGGGAAACAGATAACATTTTGAAATAACACCCCCAAAAATTCAGATTTTATTTTCTTACGGCCACCTATCCATGAATATTTCATGGAAGATCAGCTCGTTTATTTGAAAAAGACAGTGATGGCGTGTGACGACTCACATATTATACAAGTGGTCCTTTTATTCTTTTTTTTTAATATACATGTGGTTGCACCAGTATATCTCTATAGAAGTCTCTCCACAATCTTCACTCTGGAAGACATCATTATATCCTCCTCCACACAGCCCAATCTGGCTTGTTTACCCACCCACATGTATACAGCTTCCACACCTGGGCTGATTTCCACTTACATACACACATATAATTACCTCCGCTAAGGAGGTTATGTTTTTGGCAGGGGTTTGTCTGTTTGTTTGGCAGGATTACGTGAAAACCCCTGACGGGATCTTCCTAAAAATAATTCAGAAGATGTGTCTTGACCCAAACTAAATTCCATTAAATTGTGAGAGTGATCACGGATAACCATCTGGATACAAAAAAAAAATATCAAAGATCCTGTTTTTCCCCTTTAGTTATTTTTGAGCCGTTTTCAAAAAAAATCATATCTCTTGGAGATCATATCTGATTGATTTGTAAAAATTCAGTGATCTGTAGGATGGTCATATCTAGTAGGATGCAATATTTCATCCAGATCAGATCCAGAATAAGGTCAGGAAACATTCCAGAAGTTAACATAGGAAATCCCATTTACAAGTTTCAAAAATCATAACTAAGAGAATTTTGTTTTGATTTTCTTGAAATTTGACATTTATATTTGGGGGATCGTTGCCCTGATTTGTGGCAAATTTTGTCTGGATCCGATCCAGATTAACGATATGGCAGGACTTTGAAGTTGGGAAATTTTAACATTGAAAATGCCATTTGGCGGAGGTCTGCGCTCTATCAGTGCTTTTCTAGTTATAGAAAAATTCAATCGAACCCAAAAACTCTTGCGAAAAAGAGGAAGCCATGAAAGTTTTGAGGGGTCATATAAAATCCATTGAGGTTGGGGACATGAATTAAAGCCATTTATTCCAAATTCAGTCAAATGTATCTTTTTGAATTCTCAATTAGGTCAACTTTTCCCATTTGAATATTTCCAGACTTTTTTGCATGCCAACCTTCTGGTGTAGGTGGATTCAGGTTTAGCAACTTTCTGGTAATGTTTTTTTTCTTTTTTTTTCTTTTTTAACTTGTAGCCAAAAGAGCCTGCAGCAGCTTTGTATCCCTCCTCTGCTTCAAACACAAAATATGGCCCTGGCTGGTCGACTGTAGAGTTTCAGGGTATTTGACTCCAGGTGCCACTCCAACGTAGCCAGCTTGTTAATAAATGTATAATTCGGAGTTCCACATATGAAATGACTTAATCATACTCTAAATATTTCCCTTTCATTCATTACAGACTCTGATGGAGGGGTCGGGTGAAAAGGCGACTGCAGAGGGCATGGACCTGCTGAGGAAAGAAGTGGAGAAGCTGAAAGGAGAGCTGAAGACTGCAGGAGACTGTATGTGTCTACGCACTGATTCACACGCAACTCCTTCACGTCGCCATGTTGTTGTCGATATATGAGCTCGAACTGAGCAGAGGCCCTGATGCCGACGTGCGTTTGTTTCCACTCCAGCGCTGGTGAACTCTCAGTCCGAGACAGACGTGATGAAGAAGCAGATGGACGGCCTCGCCCGGGAGTACGAGAGACTGTTGAAAGAGCACCAGGAGCTCCAGGTAATGACTGGGAGGGTCATTGGCTTCCTGAATAGAGCAATTTGAGCGTGACATTGAAAGGAATTTACCATCAAGGAGGTAGATGCAGGATGGATGTGTAACGGGACGTTCCTTCAGACGTTAACGGCAGTTATTGGACTAGTCTATTGTCAAATCTGCTCAAATGGAGGCTTTGTTCAGTCGCTTTTCCCTGGAAGGTGCCGGAGAGCTTCAGTATGAGCAACACTGCAGGATCGTCGTCATAAAAGATATGGGATAATAATTATTTCAATAAAACTTTTTTTTTTTTTTTTTTTTTAGAACTGATCATGTGGTGTAGATTGATAAAATAAGCCGACGGGCTTAAGTGTAATAGTTATTACTATTAGATTTTATATGTAAAGATGTATCGATTTCAACTCCAACTGAAGCGTTGCGTTTTATTGACTCAGACTCTTTCAGTGGAATCTTCATAATACCATAATTGTTGAATTTGAAAACCCCTTTCTTTTCATACTGACGTGTATAAATCTATGTTATCTCACAGTATCTTTTCATCCTCTTTCAGAATCTCCAAGAGACTTCAAATAAAAAGGAAGACTAGGTTTTTTTTTTTTTTTTTTGGTTTTTTTTTTTGTTTTTCTATTTGCACAGCAGGTGTTCAAAGCTAGAGCAATCTTATTAGTGCGCTAAATGGCTAGAAAAAGGGTGTAGAACTGTAATCGTCCGTACGTGAAGGCCTCCCGCTGCGCCCTCGTTGAGGTGAACTGCAGCGAGTTGTTAGCAGTGTTACATTATGGGTCTGTTATCGTAGAAGAAAATGGTCTGCGCTTCCAGTTGGAGAGTTATTTCTATATATGTAAAGTTGGTGGTGTTGGTTTTGATACACAGACAAGTCTTGAGTACATTTCAAATGAATGCGTGTAATAACCGACAAATTCCTATATGTGTATCATGTTTGGCGTGACTCCCAAGGATGTGTGTTTGCACCGAACATTTTACACACACGGAAGCTGTGTTACTCCTGCTGAATATCAGTATGAACATATAAACCTTATTCCGGACGTACACATATCGTGACTCACACAGAAATACACAAATGGAGATAAACACACGTACGCAGAACTTTCCTCCCACACAAGTCATGTTTCTACTATAACAGGCCCATAGAGCGAGCAGCAGTGTCCTTGTGTTCTTGTACTTGGCCAATTATCTTGACGGCTGTATTTTTTTACCCCGACATTCCTTACAGATGGTGGTGGTTGCAGTTCTCATCATCACAAATGTTGGTTTTTGTATTTATTAGCTTTTTTAGCTCTAAATTTCCACAGAGAATCTCAGATTTAGAGGCAGGTTTTTGTCCAAGAAGTTGCTCCTTTTCTTTAAAGCTTGAAATAAAAGACGAGCAATAGATTGAAGTTGGCCTTATGTGCTTCTCATCCAGATGGTTCAGACTGGTGAAATAATTGCCGTATTCCGTTTTGCTTGCTCGTTTTTAGTTTTGTTTTTGTACTGGGGCACAAGTTGCACAGGGGTTTGTGAAGTGTTTCACGAAGCAGGAATGTCTTATGTGTGTCCATTATCTGTAGAACCGTGTATCTCTGAAAAATGGCATTGTATTCACCACAGGTTTTGTTCTGTTTTAATTCTAATGTGATGTTTCTTAGGGTTCACCACAGTTGGCTACTCATTAGTTTAAAAAAAAACAAAAAAAAACAGCTATTTTACTTTTTTTTTTTATCCAGAAGTGCCTTTTTAGATGAATGTAAAAACATTTCCCTGAATAAAGACACATTCCTTTATGCCATGTCGTGTTTTGAGTTTTTCCAAATACAAACTAGTTTTGATTAGACGTTTTAACTGGACTAATGAAGACAGAAGACTTCAAGTATGTCAGTAAAAACCTATTTGCCTCACACGATGGTACACTGAGTTCTTCCTGGATGTTCTGTTCTTGCAATGTAAAAAGCCCCCCCCACACACACACACACACACTTATTCTCGTCCATTATTGGAAATTATACCACAAAAAGCGCCGGTTACATTATAGAGGTCAAAGGAAAATGGTGTGAAGTGTGTCAGTGAATGCTGTGATGACTGTAGTGGCCTGTGGCCAACATGCCTCCATTCACATCATTTCTAATAAATGTTCCTGCTCAGAGATCTCAGAATATCTGTGTGTGTGTGTGTGTGTGTGTGTGTGTGTGCCGTCATCCAGTTCACCGCCTGGCAGAAAAATAAAAATCGCCACTTGGATTTAATAATAGGTAAGAGCCTTCTATTGGATGATTACTGCACGGGAAAGATTAGATGATCTTTCAGCTGGCAACAGTGATGTAACCCCAACTGACACAATGCAGAGCCTCTCGCTTCTTAAATAACCTTGTTGAAAGACACCTTGCGGAAAAAGATATAAAGATGTTTGCCTGTTTGCGGAGGGTCCAGTCTGCATCCACAGGGGAAACGTATAGAAACTATTAAAATAGTGTTAAGAACTGTCCCAACGCGTTGTTAAAAACTGGAAGAGTATTAGAGAAACATCATGTCGGATGGCAGCTTTTCTGATGATTTGGTTGATTTGGGTTTGAGGTCAAAGGTCACTTGGTTCCATGTCAAGCCCAGTTTCTTGCAAGTGTTAGGAAGTAGAAGTTGTTGGTGTATCAAACTCTTAACAAGCACAAAACGCGTGTGCTCAAAGGTTTTGGATTAAACTGCCACCACCAGCTAATCCTGGCTGACACAATATGAATTCCACCTTAAAACTGATAACTGAGAAGTAAACAATAATCAAGCTTCCACAAAGACAAACACCAAATGCATCAGTTGATTGGATAATAAAAGTTTTATTTTAGTAATACATTTCTGATATTCTTTGAATTTTTACAAAAATAATCCAAGAAAATTATTTACATTCTGATTTCTTTAATGCAAGTAAATTCCTTACATCATGGAGATATGAGCTTCGCTGCTGCGCTCTGAATCGGTCCCCGCGTGTTTCCCTCAGACTTCATGAGATGATGTCACTACATAATGCACTGCATCCAGACACTTCCACATCCACTGTGTAATTATTAAAAAAAAAAAAAAAAAAAAAACATGGCTTGGTTATCGGATGGTCGGTGTTGACTGAAAGGGTTAACCTGAATATTTTTAAATTGCAAATATCTCCAACAGCACAGTTCAGGAGAACCCTGATACAGACGCACTCGGCGTCTGTATCAGGCCACGTTACAGTCGGATGTTACAATTATTTAGAACCACAGTGTCGTGTTTGTGGAATAACGTAACCCTCTCTGACCAGACACTTTAGATTAAGTCTTTGGTGTGCAGAACAACTCACACAGGACAAAAAAAAAACAAAAAAACAAAAACAAAAAAAGGAATTATGTCTTTTAATTTCATCTAAACTGCCAGACCAAAAGCCAGTTTTAGTGAAGGCAGAAAGATGCTCTTTACTATATTCAAAGGTAAAATATCAGTAACCTACAAAAAGACTAACAGCACGTTTGTCACCTCTCATCTTTACTGCTCATTTTCACACGTCATTCAAAAGTTATCATGAAGACTAAACATTATATATAAAAAAAAGCTTATTTTAAGTGCTCACAAAGAGGTGGGTGATACCATAACACTTGTTATTTTGTTTTTGTTTTTTTTAATTCTTTTATGTATTATTTCCAGTAATGCCTTGGCTGGATCACTGTTATTGTTAATTCATGTTTACAGCACCTGATTTACTATCGATAAACACAATAGTATCTAAGCTTAATGTTCTATCAAACCATCAGGTCATACTCTAAGAAGTCTCTCCTCTGTTTACCTCATGACATACTGCAGTTTAACTGTATTCGGAGTAAAAGTGTTCAAATGTAAAAGTAGATATCTTTTTTACATGTCAAATAGACCAAAAAAAAAGAAAAAGAAAACTATGTTTGCCATTATGTGATGATATGAGAGTCAGTCTGTTGCTTCGAAAGGGTATAGATAATTAAACGTCTGTTTCGGTCTTTCAGTGGGTGTAAAGGGGATGTGACACTAATGTAACAGCAGAAGTGTGGATTCTATTGCGTCTGACTCGATGAGATTTTTCACAGTGTCAATCACAATCCATTCATATATAATATGTTTGCTGTATTGATAATAGTGCATGTCTACAAGGACCTGTAAATGTCTTGTCTTCTACTAGCGTGGTAAGAGTGAGCCTGCCAGTCCACATCGAGGGCAAAGTAAACCCACCGTTAAAGGAGGTCAAAATCCAAAAAAATTTGAACCTGTCCGAGTTGGAGGTGATGGAAGAGACATTGGCGAGGTCCTTGTAGATACACAGATTTCAATACTGAAGCTCATCTAAACACAAATCAAGATATACACACAACTCTTGACATTTTGCCAAACTGTCGCACTAAAGAAGTGCAGCGATATCACTTCTTAGACATCAGTACAGGTGCACTGAGAAGCCCAACGTTTTCTCACACTGAGCGTTTTAACAATCCGCCTTTTGAAACTTCACCGGATTCCTAGAAATAGCTTTAATTACATCCTTCTCTTGTTCCGTTTTGTATTCAACAATATATTCTTTGTAGAAGGGACGTGGTTGAATCATCCCCCATGACTTTCCAGGGCATTTGACGTTTTCTTTCGTTTTCCAAAAGTTTCAAGGTTTTCCCAGGACTCATAGAAACCTGAATAAAGTCTAACGTAAGATTATATTGCTACACATTTTCAAAAGTGGACAACATAACAGTTTCTAGTCCATTATAAAGACCTTGAGAAATCACTGTGGGATTTCATATAATGGGGAGGTAATTCTGCAGTGAAGCTTTCAGTGGGAATAAAACTGAAAAGTGATAATAACCTGGGAAAGGGTCAGTACATTTTGGCACAGACGACTTATTTCATACCCCAAAAAGTGTTGAAAAAAATAAAAAAATAACAATTTATTAAGGCTAGTGTTTGTTCAATGCAAAATAGGGTGCTGCCTCTCTCCGGCCATTATTGATATCTGAACCAGAGGAGTCTCTCGCTATACAAAACAAATTGCACTCTAAGCACAATTTTTTTTTAGTGATTAGGAATAGCAAAAGAAATAATTGTGCACGTCCAGAAAGCGAACAACAACAATATAGATACAATCGGAATCAACCTTCTGGGCTTCAGTAAAAGGCAGGAATTTGCAGGTTATTCATACAGCCAGATATTTCAAAGGAGAATAAAAAAATAGTATTTAAATATCTCTGTTGAAAAACTGGCAAAAGAAAAAATCTGAATCTAAATCACACATTTAGAGGTAAATGTTGAGTAAATGAGGCACGTGAGTTAAATCTACTTCCGAGTGCTCTGACATCAGTGGTTTTCAAACTATGGGGGCGGGTGCACGTAGAGCTTATTTGCAACATTTTTTTTTTTTGTCAGTGGACTGTAGATTTCAGGCTATAAGTGACCCTTTTTTTGAGTTGTTTGGCTGGATGAAGACTGAGCCAAAGGTCTGTTACCCTCACGTACACGTAATGTGGGAGGAAACCAGCGTATGAGAAAACTGACAAATTGAGAAAAATAGTTACACAACAAAATTCAAGCCAAAAATGAAACATATATAGAGTAGAAAATAGAAACAGAATGACTTTTAGCCTGGAAAACACGGAAATCAAGATGAACTGAATGAATACTTTGAAACCAGTGTAACAGTTACAACAGACAAATTAAAGTCATTTACTTCTGTGCGCCTGCCTCTTTAAGAAGCAAGACACAAAGATTACTCTCTTAGGGGCCGTCCACACGAGAACACCACTTCATGTAAATGAGCCGTTTTTGGCCTGTCATCCTCACGAGACGGTGTTTTAGGAGCCCGAAAATGTATTTATTTTTTTAACACGGGTACCAGAGTGGGGAAATTCTGAAACTGTTCCCCGCAGTCCGTGCTCCAGAAGGAGCTTCAGAAGCTACTGACGCTAGCTGGATGAGCAGGGCCATAGACCTATATAACTTAGAGTTATACAGAAGACTATAGATACACAGAAGATTATGAGCAGGAGTATTTGGTGAGTCACAGCGCCCCTAAAGGCCAGACACATGTACTACATGTCCTGAAGCCTCGTGTTAAGCCGCGTTCAAAGTGACGGAAGTTTTTTTAGAGAAGGCCGGGGAGAAAAAAGATAATTTTTCCGCATGTGAATATTCACTTAGTTTCACATTTTAAAAAAAACGAAACATTTCCTTCATCAGCTGTATTTTCATTGGCGGCAAGTTGACAACAAGCACATACAAACGTGTAGGGAATTCAGGAATATTGTGCTGTGACTTTTGTTTACGATATGGCAAACCGTTTCTACAAAAATCACAAAAAAATGCAAAAAATTGCCCATTTAACACAACAATCATCAAAACACCAAAAATGTGTGAAAAATCTTGAATAGTGTGCCTTGAGTTTTGTTCACAATTTGGTAAACCGTTTCCACACAAATCGCAAAAACTATGATAAAAATTGTCACGTCAGAGTGAAATTTCATCGGAAATATCCTAGTTTCAACTGCCATTCAACTGATGGCGTTAACAATCTGGTTCAAGCTCATCCTCCCACAGTTTGAAAACCACCGCTCTAAAGCTTCCTGAAAGTCATGTCAGAGTGTGTATTTCCACAGGAACTCATCACATTTTGAACAAAATCACTTCCCTACTACTTTCAAGGCCCAATTTTTCCTCATGTAATAATGCAGTTTGTATAAATTTGTGAGAGCGCTGTACCTCTTGGTTATAAGGCCACTTTAACTTTACGACTATAATACTTGGATTCAGGTAGAAAACCTTAAACTGAGAGAGGAATTCCTCCAGACATTCCTCAAGGGCTTTGTAAATGCTGGTGTTCAAAAATTGTAGTGTGTTGCAGTAGCTTCCTTTCTAATCTCTTATGCCAGCATTTAAAATGAAAAAAAAAACAAAAACAAAAACAAACAAAACATATTTATGCTTTTGGTTATAAGAAAAAAACAAAAAACAAAAGCATGTACATTCAAGAAATAGTTATTGTTATATCATTTATATAAATACATATATAAATTTCTCTGAAATTAACAAAACCTTCACAGGTCCCGTAGTATAAATATAGAGTTTCTGCTTTAACGTGAGAGGATTGGATACAACATGTGATTCCCTGCAAATCTTATTTGTGTGCATGTGTACAGTGTCAGTGTGCACACGCTGAGGCTGTAGATGTGTGAGTGATAGACATGTGTGAAGGAGACATGGTG
>OMNM01003951.1:8430-28074 GCA_900302745.1 Parablennius parvicornis | reverse complement strand
CAAGATAAGCTCTTGCCGTTTCTTCTGAGTTATGAACTGCTGTGACCCAGCAGCTTTCTCCCAGAGTTTCATTGGATTTGTTCTCAGACATTTTCCTAAGATTAACTCTTTTAAAGCAAGAGAGAGAGAAAAAAAAAAACATTAAAAATTTGAAATGAAAATAAAAAACATCTGAATAATAAAGATTAACTTTATGATTCAGCTCCATTGTTTCAGTTGCACTTAACTAAAACATGACTAAAACATGACAAACAAACAAGATTTTGTTTCCTTTTTATAAATAAGGGAACACGAAATAATGTATATGCACAAAGTTTATTTCCTCAATGTTTTTTGTACAATGTACCAAAAAAAGCTCAAAAGGGAGTGTTATATCTGATTTATTTACATTTTTTTAAGCAATACCATTTTTAAAGATGTGATGAAATTATTTATGTGTGTTACAAGGGTGGATTTCCTTCAAAAATACAAACAATGAAAACAAGAGAAAATAAATGTTTTTCGTTGGTTCAAACAACACATCTTTTGATAAAGAATTTACAAGTACAGTGACAAATCCATGAACAACTGAAGAGTATCTGCCTCTAATATTTTGTATATTCTCTTTGGGTCTTCACAGTATATTATGGATGTCAGTTTTAGATATTTAGACAACAATGCACTGTTATTTGTGACCAACACAGGATGAAATGACATTTGAACCACTTTTAATAGCCAACCACTTCCTCAGAGATGGTGGTGTGGGTTTCTTTGCACTGACCATATTAATAGATGTATAGACGTCTGAGGAGTTGGGTTCGAACAGCAGGCCTGACCTGCCCTAATTCAATCACTTTCACTGTGTTAATACTGTTTTCCACCATTAACTAACATGCTGCCCTGCCTCGACTGTTTGTTATGTGACACGGCTGCACGGCTTATCACTGGACTTCAATATGACATTTGATGATGCAATGCTGGATCAGATAAGGCTATGTGCACAGAAGAAAACGACACAATCTCTCATAATGTAAATTAGCATTCACCCACTTTGTAACAAGTGATAAAAACGTTATGACCAAAACGTAAGTTTATGTCTATGTGTTGTTTATTTGTTAGCTGCAACAATGTTTCTGGAGTATTATTCATCATTTGTAACACAGATACTAATTTGTACAATTTTTACGTATTAAAAAAAATACCAGCTAATTTCTGCTCCGACTGGATCTATAGATTGCCTTCATTAATGAATAAACATGTTTATTCTATAAAAGTCTTTTTTTTTCTTTTCTTTTCCACTACAAGTTCAACCAAGCTCACAATCGTTCTAATGAATGTTATAAAACAAATGTTGGCGCATTTGCATACTTACATATTTTACAAAATTCACTTTTTCAACTTCAGCACAAATTCTAGACTTCTAGTTTCTTTTTTATAGATCATATAAACAGTGAAAAAGTGTTTGTCAACCTGTCAGTGGTCATTCTTACACTGCAAAAAACTACACTCTTATTAGATAGCCCTGTATACATTGGTAAAGTGGGGAAAACAATGTGAAAGCTGCCACTGTTGCAAAAAGTATAGTAGTAAAGGTCCTATCTGCCAATGGGCTGCGACAACTCGTGACTGTCTGAAGACATAAAAATGCAAGAAAAGTTGTATTTTTATGAGGAATCGTGATAATTGGTTAATATTTTATCACTCAAATGTTTCAAGATTGTTACACAAACTCCTGATAGAATTCAGATCATAATTAATCTGAAGTTTGTCGGGCACAACATTCACAAAATAATTGCCCGATAAAAGTACATTTTGGCAATTGCGGCTGCCTTGCAACAAACACACAAATGCTGTGAAACAGTTGCAACAGTTATGCCAGGCAAATGAAGGTTCTTCACTATGTCAATCAGTTAATCAACAGACATAAAGCAAAATAGAGCTTATGAAAGAAGCACAGAAGCTGCAGGTAGAGGAAACACTGAAGGCTTATTTCTTGCACTTTCTAAATTCATGAAATCAAATAGAGTTTGGGGTGCAATAACTATGAGAATATTTTTTGAAAAAAAAGTTGTGCATGCAAACATCTTTAAAAATCAAGGTTTGCGATGCCGTGTGACTCACACAACATAATTATGTACGTTTGCTGCTATTTTGGAAACTTTTTATAAATTCTTCTGTAAAATGTCGCAGCCCAGTGAGATATATTAATATTGCTGCTGACACACCAGATGTAACACTGGCATCAATGCAGAGCAACTACTACATTCGTGATAGTTTGTGTCCTTATAAACACTAGTGAGACCCGAACATGTCGAGGTCAACAGTCCTGCTCCAGGTTGCAAGGAGAGAGAGGAGCTGCAGTAGATTTTGCTCTATTTCCCACTTTTAGATAGAAACGGGACAGACGATGATGCGATCCTCCAGCATAACGCTGAGCACCAGGAAGATAAAGTAGAGCAAGAACATGGTGGAACCCAGCACCTTATTCATCTTCCATTTACAGGTTGCAATAGAGATGATGACGAAGAGGAGCATAAGGAAGAGGAGCACAATGGCACAGAAGAGCCCGTTGCTGCTGACGGCCACCGGAGCAAAGCCATGGAAGGACGAGTACAGGAGCCAGGGCACAGGGAGGCTGTGGAATTAAGTAAAATGCCAGTAAAATAAATCAGTAAAATCAGCAGTTGTTTTGTTTTGTTTTGTTTTGTTTCCAATTATGACGTAAAAACAGAAGCTCACCCAACAGTGATGTCAAAGATGTTGCTGCCCACAGAGCTGGACACTGCCATGTCCCCCAGGCCTTTGCGAGCCACAATCACGCTGGTGATGAGGTCGGGGATGGAGGTGCCTGCAGCCAGGATAGTCAGGCCCATGATCTCCTCCGAGATGCCAATGGTCTCACCCACCTGGGGGAGTAATGCAGAACTCAAAATGGATAGAAGCAACAGAAAAAGCACATTGGTTTGTTTTTTTTCCTCAAAAGGAAAAAAGGATGTGTCCGTTTTTACAAACAGCAAAAGACAAAGTCGCATATTTCAATAACATATCTGAAGCGACAATGCCTGGTCTCTGGGATGTTATTCTAAAAAGTAAGAATTTCTAGTATTTTCTTGGCACAAGGTACTTTTTCCAAAAAGAAACCAATACACTCAGTTCAGACAATTTATCTGTCCAAATTCATTGAATTATCTTGTTTTTATATACACAAATCTTATTTTCTGGTTCATATTTTTTACAGGGAACTGAACCAAATATACAACCATCTATAGCCATATGTCTTGATTTAACAGCCAGTGAGCTTTGGTGGAGCCACAGTAAAGAAGCTTTTAATTCTGACTGCTGGTGATTCAACATTATAATTGTTATTATTAATGATTTATTCACTTGTTTTATTTTTCTTGAGTGCTTATTTTCTTCTATCTCATATGAGACTTTGTAAATAATTATTTCACCCTGTACATACAGAGGGTAGATTCTGCTCTTTTTTTTTTTTCAAATCTGTCTTCGAATTGCAGTCTACATTTGAAAACGTAACTCTACCTACAATGTATGTCTAGCCCTCAGACTCCACTGACCTGAATGAGAATGATGCAATATAAGGAAGGCTTTGGAAAATTATTGCATTCTGGTTTTATATATGTTTAACGCAACATCTAAAGTCACTGTATGTTGTGAGACAGAAATGGCCTGTATGTAAATCATGAAGGACAACTTCCTGTGGCTGACCTGATGAGCCCACCACACCATGAGGTAGGAGAAGACACCGATCCACACAATAGAGCCCAGAAAGGTGAACACAAAGAACCTCCTGGATTTCTGTGGGACAAAGTATGTGATGTAAAAGTGAAATTCAATGGGAAAGAAGATAAACCTGTTGCTCTTTCTCTCACCTGGTTTCGAACATCAGGAACCGTAAGCCACAGAGGAAAGACGATGGGTAACAGGAAGAGGTAGGTGGCTTGTTTACGTCTCGTGTCAGGCCACTCTAAAGAAAGAGGCTCATCTTCTTTTTCCTCATCAGCCTCCTCTTCCTCCTCCTCCTCCTCATCATCATCATCTTCGTCCTCACTGGAGTCATCGCTGTCCTCATCACTGTCCTCTTCGTCACTGCCAGAGTCTTCTGATGGATTGTCCTGATCTGCTGGAACGTCGTCCTGATAATCAGAAATACAATGAGATGTACAAAAGAAGTAAAAAGCAACGACCAGACTTGATGGAAGTGGCAGCTTGACAAAAGCCATCAGCTCTGGACATTGATTCTTACATAGACAGGTATCAAAGACTGACTTCTGGGCTTTGTGGAGAGTACCTTCTTGTCCTCTGGCTGCTCCTTCTTCTCTGCCTCTGGAGCCGGGGCAGCCTCTGGCTCTTTTTTGTCCTCAGATTTCTCACCACTATCTGTGAAGAGAATCCAAGATTCTGACTCATTCACTTATCTATGACAACCCTAATGTACATTTAGACTTTACAAAAATCAATGCGGTGCTAGTTTTTACGTGATCTATAGAATAACTACAGCATGCATATGCGTTGGATTTTATTAGATGTAGCTTTATGTACTTTAGCTTTTCCCCAGCACATTTTTGTGTTTTAGAAACACAATCCAGTGTATACTTAATATAATTTGACTTCTGAACACCAACCAACAGTAAGCAGCAGAAAGAAATCCAAGCAAAATATGATATCACATTATAATGGCGCAAAGAACCGTATTGTACATATCTGATCTGTAATTACTTTTTGAATCACTTCATTTATAAGCTTCTTTTTTTTTTTTTTTTTTACAGTGTAATAGAAGAAGAGCGCCAGTTCAAGAGGACCATCACATCTTTCCATGTTTTACCTCCACTTTTGTCTTGAGATTTGCCCTCGGCCTTCCGTCTCGCCACATTATTCAGAATCTCAGCCTTTTCCTTAAATTTCCCTACAAACAGTCAGATCAAAGATAATTATAGAAAAGTATATTGGGTTACTTAATCATGCTACTGGAACAGTGCTGAATAGAGGACAAGTAATTTAAATAGGTGTACAACAATAACATCATTAGCAGTACAGATCTTACAGCAGCACTGCTCAGTGTGATAAAGAGCAGAAAGATGCACAACAAAGCTCACATAAACATTAAAAATTAAAACTAATAACAACAACAACCAGTAAACTAAAAAAGCAACACTACACAATCAACTAATTAACTCTTACACATTAAGGCAATAAAGTAACATTATATATTCACCCTGAAAAAAAATAGTTTACAATAAACATAAAAATTATCAAGAAAACAGCAGGATGTCCAGTCCTCTATATTTAATGCAACCTTATGAAGCCAATAAAGCATGCGTTCTAGTACTTCCAGTAAACACAGTGAAACAGAGACTGTCTATCTAATGAGGATTATTATTTCTAATAAAAATCACAAACTATCTGAAACATGCTGGACTGAAAACAATTTTTTTTTTTCGTTTGAAATACATTGTTGAGTTAAGCTACAGGTAAATATGGAAAAGTCTCCAATAGCCCAAACTGAAATACAGTGGTTGGCTGCATGTGATACAGTTTTTAGAAGCTCATTTAAATCAGATTATTTTGCTGAAGTAGTGAATAGTGTGGTCCCCTGAGCCCCGCAACATAACAAAAACAGAGGCAACACACAAACTGAGACGCACTGTGCTGTATCACGCCTGTCGGCAAGCAGAGCAGATAAAAATATGTTTTGGTCCTTTGGTAACATAAGAATGATACATTTGGACACATTTGAAAATGTATCACAAACAGCTGTTTGCATGAAACAGGGCCAGTTTATGTTAACCAGTCTCGATTACTGTCTCTCAAACTATATCTAAAAAGATTCAAGTGAAAATTACGGATTTGTATAAATCATTTAAACACAGTGGAAGGTATAGTTTTCTTCTCATGAACAAATCATTCACCGTGTCATTTATCTTACATGATTCACTTTGGACTCACAAATGGATCCATCTATAGACTGACGAAGGTATTTATCTGATTAGTATCAATCTGGACTTAGTGCTGCCTTCATATGGGACAGTTTGCTAATCCATTCTGCCATGAGAAGGACATCTTTCCCAGACGGATGTCGCAAAAGCAGTTTTCAGGCGACACCGTCAATGCATACTCACCCTCTCCAAGAGGGTCTAACGTGTGAATCATCAGCTGGAAAATGGTGTTTCTCATGGTACTGTTGTGCAGAGATGCTGAACTTCCTCCTCTCTGAAGGGAAGGCTTCAACTATGGAAAGAGATTACCGAGGTTAAGACGGCTCCTCACAGTACAGACAGTTAGACATCACAGTTAGACAGTCATGTTGAAGTGATTGTGAGTTTCTATTTTCTTAACATTTGCTTGTACATGAATCTGCAGGTATAAACAGCAGACACATGCAGTATGTAGGGATGAAAAGGAGGTGAAAAATATGAGAAGATATTTTGTTTGTTTGTGTTTTTCTACTTTGAGTAAATTAGCGAGATGATTTTTTTTTTTTTTTTTACCTTTAACCGATTCTTGTCATCTGGAGCAGGAGGTGCTTTATCTTCACTCTCCTCATCCATCTGTGTGCAAAAATATATTTTTTCAGAGATCATTCCTACATCAGTAAAATCTAGGTATTTCATTTTATCAATGTTACATATCAACATAGTTACATTCAACATATTCATATTTTACACACCCTGACTGTATATAGTACATTTACATGCAAGTGAAACAAATGCAGCTCAAAGTCGTGATCATGCAGTAAAATAACTTTGTCAATATGTCCATTATCTCATAAAGGTAATAATATACATTACAGTGGGGTTAAAGAAAAAAGGTGTCATAAATTAATGGTTATGTTTGAACTCATGAAATGTATTTTCAGCAGTAAATTGATCTAAAAAATAAAAATTTTTAATTACTACTTTGTGTGAATTTTTGCTTGATCACACTCAGTACAGTTATATTGGTGGCACAGTCTGAACAGAGGCGTACAGTAACACTACAGTACAGTAAGCTTGCTGTGGCTGAACAGCTTTTGTTACTCAATGTTTTTGAAAGTATCTGTGACTAGAGTCACTTTACAGTCTGAGCATGGTGGCTATAAAATGCTCCAAGCAAGTGCAGAGAAATTATGAATAATTACAAACATTGGCTTTTGTTTCTATAATGAACCAATAACAAGAAACAGCAGTAAATGTGAGTTATTTTTTGTGTTATATCAACAACAAAACAATAATTGGATATTTTGTTTGAGCATAAATTATTGTGCAGAATATGGTGTTCTTGAAGTACTGATGTGATGTAAAGTAACTCATAAAGATAAATACCTGAAGACCAACCATTACTCTGTCAAGTAAGTAAAGGAGGAACTCCAACTGTTTATACAAGTCCTGCACAGTTTTGTGAACACATGATCGCTTACCTTTTCAGGTTCTTCCACGGTGATGATTTTCACGATGCTCTTGTGCTTGTAAAGTTGTGTCTTGAATGCCTGCTCTAATTGTGCATTGAACTTCATGAAAATGACATAAACAGTGTAACCGCCCACCAACATCATGCTCTCCCACCACATGATGACATTGTCCAAGAAGAAGATGATGAGTAAGATGAGGTCAAATATATAGAATGACACATCCCTGAAAAGAGGCCACCAGGTTAGATGAAGTACCTCCCTTGAAAACAAAGCACACATCCCAATCACAAACAAAATATTGAACACAGCCGACCCAACAATTGTGCCAATGCCCACGTTGCTGTGGGCAATGAAGACACCAATCAACGAGGTGAAAAGTTCAGGGGCAGAGCCCCCGGCAGCCATGAAGGTAGCTCCCGCCACATCATCAGAGATGGCCAACTTGTCTGTTATTACCCCGAGAGCAGGAACAAAGAACTCATCACACACGATCGCAAGAGACACAAACATGTACATCATTCCCATGATGTGGAGAAACACCCAGCCTCGTCGACGGTCCTCAACAGAAAAGATATCCTCGGGGTATTCACCCTTCATATGTGGAGCTTCAGCGGGGGGGGTTGGAGGAGTGGGCGTGGGCGGTGGAGGTTCAGGAGACACAAATATGCAATGCACAAGAGTCCTATTGGTGGTTGGCAACAATGGAGAGTCAGTAGGGGCTGCACTTTTGAAATCTGAAGTTGTATCTGTACGATGTACCACATGCATCTCTGGTGTCGTCTGATCTGTGGGCTCTACTTCATATGCTGCAGTAAGAGGCTCCTCCAGCTCTCGAGTCTCCGCTGTGGCCTCCTCAACCCCCTCTGTTGAACCTTCTCCAAAGTCTCCACCAATCTGAGGCATTGACAGAGACTCATAGAGCCTGGCACTGATGGTCAGCTGGTAGAGCGTACAGAGGAACACCCCAGAGAGCAGAAAAAGCACTCGGCTCAGCTGCAGGCGCTTCCTTCTTGTACAATGCATTGTCCTTCAAAGCAGTCTCACTACTGGCTAGGTTAAATTAGGACGCATCAATGGGCTTTGGCAGAGTCCATCTCTCTCCCCGGCAGACCATGGGTTGACAGAATTCCCAACCTCAGCAGGGTGATTCATGTCACATCCGTGAAGCTTCAGAAAGCCCAGCCTACAGTAAAGTTAAAAGTATCAAGCACAGAATGACATTAGACAGTATCCACAATACTAGTTTTCTACATGTCAATGTGTTTAAACAATTCATTAAAACTCTTTGTGCATAGTTCTGTACTAAGTATTAATGTCAAGTCCTTCTCAAGACGTCATTAAGCAAAACACAAAAGACAAAATTCAAGTATACAAAGTAGCAATGAGTCCACAGTAGAAGGAGTAAAAACCATATGGACTGTTATAAAGGTCTGGACTTATTCCCTTATCAAAACCAAGACATCAAATAAAGTATATGTATTTAATGAGAGATGCAAACTTACCATATAACGTATCCTTTGACTTGCAACAAGCAATAATGTCCAAAAACTAATTTCTTCAATCAGATGTGGTGACACAATCCCAAACTCTTGGCAATGACCAACGGGTTATGTAGGACACAGAACAAGTCTTCACAATGGATCAGCATAATACCTAATACCTGAAGTCTTCTAAGAGGATTAATGTGCATTGTCTCACTCTCACTTCATGAGTATGTCTCTCTAATGTTTCATTTAACGGATAATATTTATAGTTTCCCACCAGTTACTGTTACCTGTTAGAATTATATACCTATAATTGTTTTATACTGCGTAAGTACACAACAAAATATCAATGATGAATAAACTAACACATGTAACCAAAGCTTGCATCATAATAAAACATTTCTAATGAAGAGGTTAACATTTATATATTAGTCTAAAATGCAAATGCAATTATTTTAATCGATGCACAATTAAAAATATTGTATAAAATTGTTTTGTTTATTAAGAAGTATATCTTGTTAATCTGAGCTTATCACTGTGGAACTGTTTATCTGGGTGTACAGTGTTCCAACCGGGCAGGACACTGTGCTGCACATCAACATATACACTCCACTATTTTGTTTACATGTGTGTAATGGGTATCAGGATAATATAATATTAATAGATTTTACAGATTACCTACAGAGTTCTTAGAAAACTGTAATTTCTAATTAAAGATAGTTCAAATATTTGTGTTCCTTTGACTTCTCAATGAATGATGCTTATAACTTGTCTCCTTTAAACTTTCATTATGAGTAGGGACATGAACACAAAATGTTATTTACAAAATCATTTCTTGTAATTTGTAGCCACATAATATTATACAAGTTTCAAAGGTGTACTCTTAGCTTGTTTTCATTTTTATATAAAGAATTGAAACTTAATTGTATTCTCAATTGAATATAACCATGCTTAAATGACTGTGTACAAATTAGACTCTGATTTGTATGACTTTTTTTTTTTTTTTATTTCATTTTACAAAACAAAATTGGTCACAATGTGTATGTTGGGTAGAAAAAGAAATGATTACAAAAAAACCCACATCAGCATAATGGCAAGGATACACAGGTTTTTCCCCAAAATATTTATATTTTGTATTGAATCTATAAAAATATATGAATGAAAAAATATTTTGAGTACAGCTTCAGTTACATTTGTTACATTGCTTCAGTTTTAGTTGATTAAAAGTAAACGCATGCTTGTTCAAATACCGTATTTCTCACACTATAGAGCCCACCTGAATATAGGCTGCACTTGCAAAATTAAAAAAGAAAAAAAAAGTACATATATGAGCTGCAGGTGCACAGCGCTCTGTGTGCGTGTGTGTGTGCGTGCGTGTATCTACATGCGGAAGTAGAATCTGGCGGCATGAAGCCCGTTAACCCGTAAAAATCCATATACTGTATTAGCCGCATTGTTCTATAAGCCGCAGGGTTCAAAGCGTTTGAAAAAAGTCACAGACTTATAGTCTGTAAAATACAGTACCCTATTTCAACACGCTCTTTTGAAAAATAACTGAAAGTATTTTTCACTTTTTTGAAGGTTTGCAAAGTCAATACTGAGAATTTTAATCGATTTACTTGTTAAAATATTGACACTCAATCAAAGTTCAACAAGTCCAATGTTCATGGTTTTTTTATATTTTCTTTCATTTTTCTAAGAGCAATGTGTGTATGTATTGTGACATGTCAATTTAAAAAGAACATGAATGAAAAAAAGTTACATGGAATCATCAAAACATGTTACGTTTCTAATTAACTCTATAAAAATAGCCTTACATTGATTATAAAGACTATTAAAGACAATAACAGTGTAAAAAGGTGATACACAATTGTTTTTTTTTTTTAGATAAATGTTAATATTTGACTGCTAAATAAAGATGTTGACACTATTAGCACGTGATTATTTAGAATGTGCCCCTATTGGTCCCTACAAGGCAATGCTGCTCTGTAATTGAAGACATCATACAGAAGTGTTTATTGTTGAAAGTATTTATGACTACATGCAGACTAAGGAACAAAGTCCACAAATACATATTTGCTAGAAATGTGAATAGGATATGATGTGTGTTTTCAGTAGAAGGTGCAATTTTCCGTCCTGTCTCACAGGCTAACAGGACAAACAATGATGTGATACTGTAGCAGAAAGCTAATGACCAGGAAGATGATGTAGAGCAGGATCATGGTGGATCCCAGCACTTTATTCATCCTCCACTTACAAGACGGTATGACGATGATGACGAAGAGGAGCATGAGAAAGAGCAGCACGCAGGCACAGATGAGCCCATTGCTGCTGACAGCCACTGAAGCCGAGCTGTGGATGGACGAAAACAGGAGCCACGAGACAGGCAGACTTTGGAAGAAAGTGAAAAAGGAGGAAATGCAGAATAATGGGAGACAAAGGACTCTGTTAACTGTGTGTTTGGCTGCTTTCAGTTTCAGTCGGTGACATATCAGGGAATCGAAGCTCACCCAACAGTGATGTCAAAAATGTTGCTGCCCACAGAGCTGGACACGGCCATGTCCCCCAGGCCTTTACGAGCTACAATCACACTGGTGATGAGGTCAGGGTTGGCGCTCCCTCCTACCAGAATGGTCATAATGTGATGTGGGATTCCAACGGTTTCTCCCACCTATAACAACAAGAATCACATTCAAGGTGAAGAGTTATTAGATATACAACTTGTTTTATATTACTTTCAGCTTCCCTGATTCACTGGACTAACAGCTCAGAATGTTTTGATCAAACTCAGAAATTACTTTTTATGCAAGCTTTAATTTAATTTCTTTTAATTATTTTCAGATTCATAAATACTATGTAGTCATCTATATATTCATTTTTATTCCTCATTTTACTCACCGTATTTGTCATATTACAATTATTGATTATTTATCATTGCACTTTAATTTACTTTTTTATTGTTTGTTTTACAGTAATTCTCCCACTTGTGTTTTTATTTGGCCACATTCATGCTTCCTCTCTTCCTATTTATTTTCCACAATTTTTATTTTACTATTCTTCTTTTAGTCTATCAATAAAATGTGTTTTTTCTTCAAGTGTGCTCGTGTATGTTGAAAGTATACATCTTAGGGTTTCTTTAATGTGTTCAAAAAAAAAAAATTGGTGTGGCCTTTGAAAGATGTTAAATTAAAAACATATGACTGACCACATAATCAAAATTTTGATTTCAATGCATACCTGAAAGACTAACAACACTTGTGCAATATTTGTCAAGTCAGGATGGAGTATTTAAGATTAGTTTTTTGTCCAGTGCTTTGCTTATAAACAGTTTATTGTACAGTAAACATAAAGGTTTTCAACAACAATGGTAAATCTGCAAGACAGTCTTAACAAATGTATGAAATACTAAAACTTCACTTTAAACGTCCCTTTGAGGGGGAGAAACTGTTTGGATCAGTCACATCAGTCAGAAAATAACAGTCTTTTGTTTGCCCAAGTGACTCTCACCCGCACAAGAAAGTGGAAGGATCACACATAGAAAAATACTTTCCCAAAAATGGTCCATAAATGATCTAATTGTAAAGTGATAACATTTAAAAACAACAACATCCCTAATAATAGATTATTATGGGAGAACCTCTTTGCAGTTAATAGAATTGTCAGGGGCAAACCATTTACACATTTTTGTCAGACCTCCGGGGTTGAAGAGCTACTTGCATTAACTAACCTGATGACCAAACCACAAAGTGAAGTACACGAGGACAGCAATCCACAGAATGGAAGCCAGAAAGGTAATCACAAATAATCTCCTAGATTTCTGAAAAATAAAGAAAAGAAAGAAAAACATGTGGAAAAACACACAAAGAAAATTAAATAAAAAAAATTAGGCACACCACAATCATGAAATAAAACCCATACTTGCCTGGTTTCTAACATCAGGAAGTGTGAGCCACAGAGGGAGGACTATGGGCAACAGGAAGAGGTAGGCAGCTAGTTCACAGAGTGTGTCAGGCCACTTTAAAGACAGTGGTTTATCTGGTGTTGCTTCTTCTATTTCCTTCTCTTCTTTGTTTCCACACTCATCATTCCCATTTTCGCAGCAGTCATCACTGTTTTTCTTGCTGTCATCTCTGTCAGTGCCGGAGCCTTCAGATCCTCCAGACTCATGTTCCCCTGCGGGCACATCGTCCTATAGGAGGCATTTTGTGGATGATGACTGGCAATAGTAAAAAGGCATCTGCACAATGATTGACTCACTGGATTCTTTTGAAAAGCACCTCTGGCTATTCCTTTTCCCAGCGTTTTCTCTGCTGATGTTACAAGTTTTACATGTTTGTGTCACTGCAGATGAAAATGAGTTTATTGTGAAAAATTAGGTCATGCAAGCCTTTTTCTTGTTTTTGACACGTGCAAACATGTGTACAAACGGTGTGTGTGAAAATCATTAGCTTCAGTTTAATATTTAACAATAGTGCAATTGTGCAACAAGCACAAGAAATTAAAATCGGACATTAATATTAGTGTAACACAAGTAGGGAACTTTTGCTACTGGCAATCATTTTCACACAAAGCTCCTATCAAATTTAAAAGACAGAGTTGTGCTGAAATTAACACTGTGTAAACCATGAGATGTTTGTAATGAGCTTTCGCTTAGAGATTTGAAACATTTGACTGAGCTGGGTTTCTGTCACAAATTAAACATGACATCATCAAATAAAAACACTGGGAAATAAACAAGAATTGATTTTTTTTTTTTTTTGACATGAGTGCTTACCATTTCCAGATCTTCCACAGCAATGGATTTCACATTGTTCTCATGTTTACAGAGTTGGGTTTTGAACAGTCGTTCTAATTGTGCTTCAGACTTCAGGAAGATTATATAAACAGTGTAACCAGCCACCAGCATCATGCTCTCCCACCACATGATGACATTGTCCAAGAAAAAGATTATTATTAAGATGAGGAGAAATATGTAGAATAACATATCCCTAAAAAAAGGCCTCCAGGTGAGATGAATAATGTCCCGCGAAAACAAAGCACACATCCCAGTCACAAAACAAATGTTATACACAGCTGGGCCAACAATTGTGCCGATACCCACTTTGCTGTGTGCAACCACAACCTCTATTAGAAATGCAAAAAACTTTGGGACAGATCTCCCTGCAGCCATGACAGTGGCTCCTGCCACATTATCAGAAATGGCCAACTTGTCTGTTATTACTTTCACTGCAGGAACAAAGAACTCATTGCACACAACTACAAGAGCCAAGAGCATGTACAGCATCCCAACAATGTGCAGGATAACCCAGCCTCGTCTGTGTTCTTCAAGAGAAAAAAGATCCTTTCGGTATTCATTCTTCACGTGTGATGGTTTTTTTGAGGGTGTTGGTGCTGACAAAGTTGTGGGTGTTGATGCTGGTTCAGAAGCCACATTTGTGGTTGGCAACCATGGAGATTTAATGGTAACGACTGATGTGAAATCTGAAACATCATTTTGATTTTCCACATTTATCTCTGTTGTTGTTTGATCAGACGGCTCTAGTTCATTTGTAGCAGTGAGTGGCTCCTTATCCATATGAGATGTTGGCGAAGGCATGTGCAGTTTGGCACTGATGGTAACCTGGACCAGGATACAGAGGTAAACCAAAGGGCAAAGGTTCAGTGGCAGTCTCTCTGTTCCTGTGTGCTTCATGTTGCCCTGAAGAAACAGTGTAACTGGTTAAAAATGACCAGCATTAAATAAGTCCAGCTTTCAAACTAACAGGCAATTGGGCAGCGAAGTCCAACACTTAATTGCATTGATTTTAACGTCCTTGTCAGTTGGAAAACCTAATTCTGTAGAGATGAAAAGAATCACAGTAAGTTTCAGAGTAATTAAGTAAATAATCCCTTTTTTTAAGATGACAAAGCAAAGTTTCACAAAAACTACACAACGTTTGATCAAACAGCCTGACAGAGCGTTGTAATATCAATATTAACACTTAAACATGGTTTGAGTGTTTTACTACGACACTATGCAGCAAATCACAACATTCTGATGAGCTGAGGTTCTCTAGAAGAAATCCAGTTTAAAAAAATGGCGTCAGATTTTACGTCCTGGGACACAGCATTTTCAACACACAACTTTAACACATCGTACAAAATGTCTTCGTTTTATTTTTTATATGCGCCGATCTCACTAACGCGTTTTTGTACGAGCAAGGTATCCAAAAGTCTTTACTTTAAACTTTATAAATATACTTTAACTATGCAAAATATGAAGACACGTGTTGGATTACCGTCACTTTTTCTATTATGATTTATCTTCGATTTACAAGGAAGTAAACATAGTCTCGGAACTATTTATTCCATACAAAGTACACGCCTGTCGCCCGGACGGAAATAATGGGTGCGCACGAGACTCGTAGCACAGGATCCGAGTGAAGAGTTGAATGGCACGTACAATTTTATTATGTTTATTTCTCATATAAACTGGTTACTTTATCTTTTTTCTAGTTGGTACTTTTCGCAAATCATTTAATGCTAAACCAGACAGTTTCGTTTATCGGCACGTTACGTCGCCGAATGCTAATTTATCCGAATAACTAGCCATCGTTAGCTCATGATTTCTTCTGTCCTGACGTCGTCGTTACTAATGTTTGTACATTTTAGATAAACACGCATAAAGACACTCAGTAACACTGAATCTACAACTTATATTGCAGCTCAAATAAATGAGGGACAGCGCTCACCAACGATCATATTCAGGACAAGTTATTTGATGTTTAGATTCACTTCAGTGTAGAGTACTAAACATGATTGTGTTAACAATACATATTATATTGTGAAACAATAAAGAACATCAATATAAATAAGTATGCAAATCGGATTTTTTTTAATGTATAATAAAGTAATGTTAAAATTTAAAGCATAGCGATGTAAACAATAGGTTAATTTAATTGCATGCATGTTTAGGAGAATAAAACTGTCCTAATATGATTAGATTTAAATAAACAAGCAAATAAACTAAATTGAGGTTCTTCAAGCAGATTGGAAGTAATAACTAGGTCACCGTTAGTTTTCAAATGATATAGTGAGAACAGTTCGATGGTTTCTGGCTGAGTGTTTTAAACCAATTAGGAAAGCATTTCAGATGTACAGTCTCTGTTCAGACCATAGAATGTTCAGCTCAATCATAAGACACACAGCAAGTGTGTGTGTTGAAACAATAACATTCTAATAGTTTGTTGTTGTTTCTTTTTTTTAACAAGTGTTTTACACAGGTTATATTCGATGTTGATTTGTAACTAAAATCTGATTAAAAGAAAAAAACAATTCCACAAATTTGTGTCAGGTGGAATTTCTATATGAATGGCAGTACTGTGTTGTAGCAATTCCCTACATGGCAAAAACATAATCTGAAAAACCCATCTGGTTTTTCTTTTTCCTCATCTGGTCTCAAACACACTGCTGGCATATTCACACATAATAATCATACATTTCTCTCTTGTCCTCCAAAAGAAGCACTTTGGAGCACGGTTTAGATACACTGTAATCTTGAGGATCTACATAAGCAGAAGATCATGCCTACTGTGGTGTTAATGGACGTATCCCTGTCCATGACACGGCCAGTGTGTCTGGATGGCAGCGAAGAGTTTCAGAGGAAGAACCTTGCTGTCCACGGCCTCAACATGTTGTTTGAGCATATGGCCTCAAACTATCGCTTGGAGTTCACATCACTGATGGCCTTTTCTTCCCTCTGGGAGCTTTTGGTTCCTTTCACCAGGGATTACAATGCCTTGCAGGTAAATAGAACTTACAGCATTCATCTTTACAGACCTAAGTCACTATGTTTTGATGAGGGTCTGAAGGACATTTAAATAATTAATTAATTATATGTTTTTTTTGTGTGCAGGAGGCTCTGAGCAGGCTGGAAGACTATGACAAGACTTGTATTGAATCAGCACTTAATGGTGTCAGTAATGTAGTACAGCAGGAGTGGGGAAGTGCATGTCCCTGTCAGGTATTTGAACTCTATTCAAACACCATTGGGATTTATCATTAACTGTTGACGCTGATATTGATTTGTATCATTTCCTTACAGTGGTTTCAGCTCTCTGTGTCACATTTCTTACATTATTATGTTTTTCCCATTCGGTGTCTTTTAGTTGGTGCTCGTTACTGATGGATCTCTCGGTATCGGAAAGGGTTCCCTGAGACACTCGCTACAAACACTGAAGCAGCGTGGAGATGACAAGAAGTTTCCTCTCCCTTTCCCTTTCCCAACCAAGCTGTTCATCATGTCTGTAGCCAATGCAGAGGAGGTACTGAATCTTTCTTTGTGTTACTGGCTTCTCACCAACTTCACTGGCCAAATTGTTCACTTTTAAAACCATAATTTCAAAACACAATGGTTAGTCTAACTTCATAGGGCTGCAAAGGGGATCTTCTGCTTACATTTTATATCTTACAAATTTTTGAGTATTATGGAAAGCTACATCTATCAGCAGTTAAGAGAAATGTACATTGTGATGCATCAGGGACAAAGGAGTTTTTGTTAGACGTGCAGTCTGGTGAGCAGCAGCCTTCCACTGAACAAGCTTCTAGAGTCTCTGATGACACTGTGCAGACGGTTACTGGCAGTGGCCATGATGTCCAATCATTTGTTCAGACTTGTCTTCTCTATAACACTCACCAGAGTGTGCAGCTCTGTGCTCACCACAGAGCCGGCCCACCTGAACTGCATCGCCACCGGTGGATGAGTCATTCATTGGTGTACTGCCTCCCACACACAAACATATCACTGACTAAAACATGGCGACCACAGATCAATAGAAGATAGAGTTTCCTGACGATGTTCAAAGATTGCAGCCTCTTCAGGAACTACAGTCTGTTTTGGCTTTTTTGTACGAGTGTTTGATGTTGCTGGTCTAGTTCAGCCACAGCCTGATGCACAGTTACAAGTGCACAGCGTCTATGTCAGCCACCTCGGTGTTTAACCTCGAAAAGTCTTTGAGGTGCAGAACACACTAGACAGCAAAAGTCCCTCAATAAACTCCTGTACCCCTCTCTTTTATCATCCCTAATACACCCAACCGAAACAGGAATCAGTGATCTTCACAAACTCTTATTTTGATTCACAATGAAACATATCAGATGTTGAAAAAAGATATGTAATCATTTCATAATTATTTGTTGTTTGCAGGAACATGTTTACAAAGATGCAGCCCTCCCTCTTCTTCAAACAATTCATCCATAGGATGACCTTTTAAAAGCCACTCAGTTATTTTTTTAAAATCCATAACAGAATTATGATTTAATGAATGTAGGTTTGCTGTCTGAAAATGAGACCTTGTGTCTTTTGTAACTGCAGTTACAGATGACTGACGCCATGGACAACTTGGAGGAGCTACTTCGCCTGAGCGGAGGGGACGGGCAGATCTTCACTGTGGACGGACCTCTATGCATGAAGAGTGTACAGGGCATGTTTGGGTATGATTGTGAAAATATGCAAGACAGATTAATGATTTTCCTTTTTTTTTTTTTACATTTTTCCTTCACATACACATTACAAAATCAAAGTACACTTTACAGGTCTCTAATTGACAAAAGTCTTTTTTACAATAATAATAAATAAGATGACTGTAACTAGTAAGGTTAACAACAGGTCCATTCATTCAAATATTCAAACAGAAAGACATGTACTGGCGTTTTTATACTTAAAGAGAAAGTACTGTATGACGAAACCTGCCTTAAGTAAGAAACATTCTATTTGTCTTTCTGTAACTGCAGACGGTTGATTGATTTAGCGTACTCTCCATTCCACGCGGTTCTGCATTGTGGTAACCTGTCGTCAGATGTCCAGGTGTTTCCTCGTCCCGAGCCCGTCGTGGTGGACGACGAGGTGGAGCCCATGCCGCAAACCGTCAGCACAGGTGCTCGCCTTGCTTCAAACTTCATGATCAGAGTTTATAGTAAAAAAGTTATTCTCTATACATTTTTCTGATTCTTTTCTATGTTTTGCAGATTTGGAAATCGTGGGTTTCCTAGAAATCGCTGACATCTCTAGTCCACCTGTTACATCCAGACACTTGGTTCTTCCTATTGCTGTAAACAAAGGTTGGCTTGCATGTTTTTAATCTTCTTGTAGACAAATGAGCTGTGCATGATATTCACAGCATATTCAGTTCACTGCTACACACACACACACATTGTGCATACAGTTTAACTGTTTTGCATGATGTTAGGTGTTCAGAGATTTTTAAAGGAGAAAAAAATGCTTTTGAAAACAGAACATTTAGCAGTAAAGCTTTATCACAATGCAAAGTGACATGAACATCAGTATTTAGTGTGACCACCCTTTACACACTAACCAGCATCGGTTCTCCTGCAGACAGTTTTTGAAGGAAGTCTGTAGGAAGGCTGTTGAAAACATTTTTAAAAGAATTAACCACACGTCTTCTGTGGATGTAGGTGGCCCCGAATTCTTCTGTTCCTGCATGTAATCCCAAACAGACTCCATTATGTTGTGATGAAGATTCTTTAGGAGCCATTCTGTCACTTGTAGGTTTTATGATTGTACTTAATGACACTGGCTGTATAGCTGTGATTATTGTACTCGGAGTAAATCTATAAACAATCTGGTGTTTTGTTGTTGGTAATACTTGATGGAATAGTAGCATTTCTTTTGTTTACATAGCACTGTATATATACAAGTTTAACAAAGACAAGCCACTTCTATATCCCCAATACAAAAAGAAAAGACAAGGATAAAACAGACCGAGTCGATTATAGGCC
>OMNM01003923.1:9495-20017 GCA_900302745.1 Parablennius parvicornis | reverse complement strand
TCATGCATGCTTGTGCAAAGTTTTTGATTAAGCTACAATTACATGTTTGTCACAGCTGCCTTCTCAAATGTTGTGGTACAATACACAAAAAACGCGCACACACAAAAACATCAACAGCTGATACATGTTTCTTCAGACTAATCATCCAATCTCCCAAACAACAAATAAGAGTCAAGAACAAATAAAAGCTGTTTTGTCAATGACAATTTTCAATGAGTGGGGTCCACATGCTCTCATGTTGCTCATCCTACAAATGCACGTGAATATGTATCAACATTTGAAAATAAAAAAAAACACTACTCTCACATTTATTGGAAAGAAACCTCCAGAAAAAAGGTTAAAAAATAATAATAATATTTCCCATAAATAGTTTCACTGAAGGAGTTTTATAGTTAAAGTGCCATTACTAAGATGAATAAACCGGGGCCTGGTAATCCACTGCTCTGTAAATTCTTGCATCTGACATATACGTTGAATTAAAGAGCTTAATAATAATCCTTCCATTTCAATCAAGTGCATTGTAACTGGGATGAATCAGAACATGTTGAGCGGTATGTCACCAAAATGTTTTTCTTAAAAACATCCTGGAGACGGAGATGACGACATCAACTTGAAGTTGTTTGGTTGACTGCTGCACAAAGTTTTTAATACAACAAAGGGGATTATTAATGATCTCACGCTACTATTTGACATCTATTTAATTCTTTGTTGTGCGTTTATCCACCTTGATTGAGTGAGAATGGATAACTGAGTGCACTTGCTGTAACCAGCCCTTAAACTTGTTTTGCTTCTTGTGAACTCAAGCTGAGTTACGTAACAACCGTGCAGTCACGTTTCGTCTAGCGTGTATACAACAAGCAACTCTACGTGTGAAATTTCATGCAGATATTGTGACCGCTATCTGAATTGATTCACATTGAAAAATGTCTGATTAAAATCACAAAGCAGCCAGGTGGTCGTCTGCATGATGAGCTATTACAAAAGAAAGCCAAAATTCTGTAGGATGTTGTCTCTCATATTGACTACAGATGGCAATTTTAGTCGTCTCAAACGAAAGGTAAACAATTGTGATTACTTTTGACTTGGACTTAAAATCTGTGATTTTATGTCAGAAACAGATGTTCTCAAGTAAAAATGGAAAACTTCAATTGTAGTTTGGGTGTCCATATACAACACAACGGTGCTCAGAGCCACTGAAAACACACTAGTATCATTATTATTATACGTTTATTGTTTATTTCCTGATATTGTACAGGACAACGTTGACACTCTTGACTATTGAAGTTTGGTTTTGTAGTAATCACCTCCTTTAGATCGACATTGTGCAGTCAAACTTATTGCTTAACTTATTATAAAGAACTATTTAAAAGAATCTGTGTGCTCACAAGGTTTGATCCAGTAGAAGTGTGTGTTCTGATGTAACATATGGCACTGACAAATGAGCTGTAACCTTGTTCTCTAAACAAGTTGTAGTGAGACAGATTCTATCAAGTTACTTCGTTTTTGTATTTTGGTGTGTCTCCTCTGTTCCAATAGTGTTTTTCATGGTATTTTTTTAAGGGAAACCAAAGACAAATTTCAACATGATGTGGTAGATGTTTGTAACAAAGCGGGGCTGGAGGCAGGAGGTGGAGGACATATGAAATTACAGACGGCGAACGGATTAAAAAAGAAATAAAGAGGGGAGAGGACACAGAAACTGAATGTGGGAGACATACAGCTCCTCGGGCTTCATGTGGGCCGACCAATAATCCAAACAGATGCCGACATCACACAACACCAAACTCAACAGCAAGAGGCCAAGGAAGAGGTAGCTGAGTGATCGTGGTCTTTGTCCCATGTTAAATCCTGACTGATGGCCGCATGAGGGCCACGGAAAGTTTAAATGAACACAGACACTCAAAAAGCCACACAATGAGGTCTCTGTTGAGGACCAGCGCAGCTCCAGCAGGAGATTCAGGAGTCAGCAGGGATTCCTTCGTCTAGTATGCCATAATTCAAAGTGACAGAAGCTTTCTCGGAAGCTTGCAGACATATCGGAGAGTTTAATGGAGATACAGTGAGATGGATGATGGACCAAGAAGCTGGAAAAAAAAAAAAAAAGCCAAATAGACCAAGGAACTTTGTGCCTTGTTCGTTTTCTCAAATGGGACAAATGAGAAAAGAAAATTAATCGACGAGATTTAGAATGACTACACAACCACATTCAACTCTAGGTTTTGGGTATTTACGTTATCAGGTAAATTCACATTGTTTACTCAAAAGCACTTCATCCTACTCAGTCTGAGAATATAATGCAGCTCATCAGGGCAATAATCTCACAAGATCTGGCTTTACTTTGCTTTACTGAAATTTTAAAGTCTTCGGAAGCTAAACAGACTATGTCGAGCTGTTTTCCTTCTTTTTTTCTAGTCTAATCCAAATTAAAAATGTCTCTTTGTTTACAGGGAACATGTAGCTAACAATTAATTTGTCCTTTACAAACATGACTATGTGGTCATATCTAAAAAGTAAGTCATAAAAAGTAAACTAAAGTGATTTGCAATACGAGAAACAGAGGAAAGGCTATTAAAACATCTCCGTTGAGACAGAAGGTCAATCTGTCATATATATATATGACAGATTGTTCTGTTGGGTTTTATCTATACATGAAAGTCTTCAATCCTTTTAAATGTAAATTAGAACAAATTCTCAGCATTTATTGCTGCATATTGACATTTTACCTTCCAGGTAGCTTTTCTGGATGTTGAAAGGTCAAATAGACCAAATATATCTCAATGATACTCAGGAGGACAGTCTCTAAAACCTCAGGAAGACTTCAGAGTAAAACTTGCTATAAATAATGTACACGATGAAAACTAACCTGACAAATGTCCCTCACTTTCAGGATATTATTAGGAGTTTTGTGGAAACAAAAGTGACTCTAAATATAGAATCTCCATTGGAAATAAATGTTTAAATAACCTCTGTTTGCAGCAGCCAAAGCCACACAGTATATCGCAGATGGGAGGTTGTACTGAACGGGGATGAGCATGTTTACGTACATAACAACCTCGGTCAACATGCTGACAATAGACTCTTTGGCCTTTGGCAGGAGTCGGGGGACAACAGATTGTGTTGCAGCTCTCTGACACAAACACAGAGGGCAGGGTGGAGACCGACACACAAAATAAACCCATTTATAAATCTGGCAAGAGCCTGATAAAAATAACGACTCCTCATTAAGACAATCAATTTGTATAATCCTTTAGAAAACACACAACAGATAACTCGAGAACTAAAAAAAAAAAAAAAAATTATAAAAGGATAAACGGAGGGTATTAACCCCAATGTGTGACACTGACACATACTTAAAATGTGTGCATTATTTCTACATTCACATCACAAACATTACTTAGTGCTTCTGTCCTACAATAATGTGTTCATAGTAAAAAAAAAGTACCTTAAGGCCCGATTTACACGTTTAGAAGTGAAAACAGAAAACTTGCGTGGCGTTTCAGGTGTCTGTTAACATGGAGCCACTGAAAAAAAACTATTTGAAAACATTTCCCATGATGGATCTTTTCAAAAACGTTCCGGATCTATCTCAAGTAAATGGGAAAATACAACTTTTTGAAAATGCTGCTACTGCTAATGCACCGCGGCCGTGTACTTGCTATTGTTCTCTGTGTGCATGTGTTGGTTTCATGACAAAAACAAACAACAGCATGTGTGAGGCTCTTCAACACATTAACAAGGCTCCAGCTAGGGAAAGAAAAAGTGTCAGGAGTCGAACCCCCGACCACCTGCATCAGAGTAGCGATCAGTACCACTAAACTATAATGGCAGATGGATTGCTTACCGGCCTTTTTCACAAAATCACTCAGTTTCATAGGGAGGCAAGAGCAAGTAGCTTTTTAAGAAACAAACAGGCAGAAGTGCAGCGAGCGAGAAAGACAGGAGAGCTGCAGGGCAGGTAAGAAAACGTAAGGTCTCCTGCAGGACAACGCAGTTGTTGATATTGATCAATGAAAACTGGCAGGGAAGAAATGTGTGGTTAAATGAAAGTATGAACCTAAACTCAGGCGATTTCTCGCTGAGTGGGAGAGTGCAGGGGGCATAAGACAGGGAGAGAATGTATCTCTATTCATGTGTTTGTGTGTGTGATGAACAAATCTGGTTTAAAAATATATGGATTTCAATTTTATGTCATTTGGTGTTTGCTTGTAAATCCACATGCACATGATGTGGCTCTTTGTCGTACCATGGTCATTTTTGGGACTCTTGATGTTTGACTTGTTGGCCACCCCTGCACTAGTGGCGCTACGTGAAAGCTACATTGTTTACAGAATTTTTTAAATTTTTGTGTAAACAGACATCGTTTTCAAATTATGTGTTTTCACTTAAAACGTTGTGTAAATTGGGCCTTAATATGATTTAGCCAGTAGAAGTTTATCAGCATGATTAGCACATATATTTATATTCATTTCCGAGTGTCTGTGTTGAAAATTGTACATGTATAACTTTGCAAACATGGTTACTACACTGATGAAGAATGGGAAACGTGGCTTATGCCATGAAATAAATTATCAATGTATCATCCTGTTCATGGTATGGAATATACGCTGGTGGTATTGTTTCCCATCTCTGTCAACACAAGTCAACATAATACTACCATTGCACGCAGGCTTAATTCCGACTCCTCGAAGGACATAATGTGTTTTATCCAAACTCAAAAAAGTGAGGAAGCCCATCTGTTTAACTCCAAATTCAATTAACTTACATTTTCAATGGTTTATCGGTATAGACATTTTCTGATCCGTCCTTTAAACTGCCAACCACACAAGCAAGAAAACAGGCCAAGTCAAAAGTAGTACAATGCACACAGTGCAATAAACTGACTACAACAAGTACGTAAAGTATTAAGTGACGTGTCAATCTAGCTTGTTTACTCAGCAGAAGATATGCCAAGTTTTCTACTGTTCGGTGTTTATCAAACATAAAACAGGCAGCCAACAGCTGTTTGTGAAGAAGTCAAACATAGCAAAGGCCACACCTCTCAACTTATCCCGGATATCAGATCAACATCATCTGGTGCAGTTCTGGCTTTTCTGTGGTCTGTTTTGCAGATATTTATAATTTTGGAGGTTGTTGTTTCTCTTTTGTAAACTTAATTTTTCGATTATGCTTCATATGCATGGCTCTAGCATGCAGCACAGAGCGTTTCTTCGTGGGTGTTTGTGCATGTGTTGAAGGACACAAGTGACAGATGTGGCAAAAATACATGCGTTTTTACCCCGAGGCAATAATAATGTCAGCATGTGTCTGCGTGTGTGTGTGTGTGTCTGTGTGTGTATGTTTCCAGACCCTGTGGGCAGCTTAGTGTAACTGCAGGATAACAATAGCCTTTATGTTCCTGTTAGATGAGCTCCCACCTGCTGCACTATGTCATTACGAGCTGTATGAACGTGTGTTTGCATCACTGAAGAACTATAATCTCATCCAGGATGTAGTACACCCGTTACTTTTCTGCCATCAGAAGTGGTGGGTGTACACAGTTACAGGATTTCTTATTAAATGTTTCCAACTTTTTAGTACAAGTCTTTTTCCGTTCGTTCAGTTTGACTGATTTATTTTGGACATGCGTGGTCATCGACAGTGGTCATATTCCTCTGTATAATTTAAGTACACGTTTGTATGGATATGTAGGTATTTTTTTGATGCACATGTGTAGTTATGTATGTATAAATGTTTCCTAGTACTTCACACTTGTCGAGCACTTAGAATTCAAGTGCTCAATGACGATAATTCAGTAACTTTGCAAAAATCACTGAAAGGTTCATTGAAAATATTTTTTGTTTTTCTATCCTTCATACACAAAGCAGCACAAGTTCACCTTCAAGCCTGTCGAGGGAAGGAGCCAATATCAATAAACACTATTTTCAGTTAGTTTATACAATCTGTAAGCATGGGTTTTTGACCGAGGTAGTAATATAACACGTGTTATACAGTAGCTGTTACTGTACTGAAACTTCTATTGTACAGCCGAACAATCAACAGTAAGATCCATCACACACAGGAGAGAGGAAAAAAAAAACAAAACCTACAACATGCATGTTCTTAAAGTAAAAAAGACGGAATGGGTCAAGTTGATTACAAGTATCCCACCTGATTTACCACTGCACGTGTACATTTCTACGTCACAAAAGAGGCTTGAGTTACATCTATAATAGGTAACTGTATCGTCTCTCTTCTTCATACTACAAGCAGCTGAAGACTACAGCTGTTACACGGAGCCATGATGTCTTGTCCGCGGGCACAAATCCAAATCTATCTATATCCATCCATCTATGCATAAATATCAAGAAATTTTGAGTTTGGTAAATTATTTCTTTATTGTAACATTCCTTATTGGCAATAGATCTTGTATCAGTGGGAAAGAAAAATGATATTTTCCCTTAAAAATGATGCCACATTTGTATTAAAAATGCATTTGTTGAATAAGCAGCAGAGCAGAGTTTGTGAACACGAGATGTTCCGGCCAACATAACCCAGGAGACGCCATCCTACATGGATGAGGTGTAACAATCAACAACAAAATAACACAAAAGCTGTTCGTGACAGACAGAGAATATTTAGCTTGTTTTATCATGGACACAACACACATACCACACTATGCTCATACCACAAATGCATATTCCTTACAAATGTGGCAGGGGAATAAACGGGCTTTAAGAAGTATTGCTAAGAAAAGTACCACCAAGCAGTATGCCAATGGTATGCCTACAAATGACATAAATCAATTAAAGTGTTTTGGTAAAAATCACAAATTTAACTGAACCAAAAAGTTTACAACCTTAAATGTGAAAACTTCCAAGAACACTTATATGTGTTAAGAATATACACACATGAGATGCATAAAAGCAATGCAGGGAGACAAACTGATTAGAAAAGAGGCCCAAGTGACAGAAAGATGAAGGGTGAGAAGATGAGTAGGAGGCTGTGAGTCTTTGTTGTCGGCAGTATGAGGGTTGACATCAAAGTTTAGACGATGGACAAGAGATGAGAGAGGAAAAGGTCTGGAAACCATATGAAACAACACGAGGGGGAGAAAGGGAGCGAGCTATAGGGCAGGGAGCAGGAGGAGGGGAGGGAGAGGAAGAGAACTGAAAACACAGGAAAGAGGAAGGGAAAGCAGTCGGTAAAAAAAAAAGGAGAGTGGGTGACAATAAAATATGCTGAAACAACAAGTAACATCTGTGAGTGCAGAGTAGACTTACAGAAAATGAAAAGGTTGCACCAGACTGCATTGCAATTAAAAATGTGTGTTTCAAATAGAGCTCACATTTCAACAGAGTGAAACCTAAACACCAGCCTCATTGATCTTCAGACGTCCCTCAAAATGTTGCTTTCACTTCAGTCTGTTTGTTGCATTTAAAGAAATCTGTTTATATATAAACATCAGGTTGTGATAAAAAAAACTGCAGTACTTTGTAGTGTATATTTGTAGGACTCTATTCAATCGGTGCATTGTTCTCCTGCTCCACCTTCACTGGACAGCTAAAAGGCTAACAGAGCAGACGGGGTAGTAGGTGGTTAATCAGCCGTTTTTCTCCATAAATTTGAAAGATTTGGTCATCAAATATATCATTTTAGGAAGTACATAAAAGCAGAATCAACTGCAGGTCATACTTTGATGATTAAAGACATTGTGGGATAATTCTAGCTTAGTTAGATTCATATCATTGCAGGGTGGGTGCAGTGTAGTTACATGGTAACAGCAATACAACGAAGAAGTCAAGCGGTTGTTACACGTCAACACTGAAGCAGTGGTGTGATCACTGAGTGGCAGGTTACATGTTAAGCTACTGTGTGGGTATATCAAACGAATGAAGCAACAATAGGCTAGGTGCAGGTAAAGGTTAACAAATACTCCAGAAGATGATTTTTTTGGTGGGGTTTCCCCCCCACAGCATTCAAATATTCAAGTTGCTCTTTCCTCCAAGATGTTTTGTCTGCTTTTTCCCCCATCTGGTGTCTGACCAATGTTTCCACCTCAACACTTGTTCCTAATCATATGATCACTGTAAAATTCAAACATATACATTTGTGTGTGTCTACATTAGAATGTATACATTACCACACACACACGCTTGAAGCAGATAAATGAGGGAAACACAGGAACCCTGGGGGCGTCCCACTACATCCCCCTTCAAGCTTTCTTATCGTTGGTCTGGCTAAACTCTGGATTACTGTCAATATGCCAACGTGTAATTCCTGTAAAACATCTACACAGAAACTCCTACATATATATAACAGTGCCCAGACTTGGGGAACGGAGTCAAACTAACACTGAGGTGATGGTCCATGTCCTTATTGCTTTCTGCTGTCTTTGTACAACTTTGATTTACTCAGAAAATATCAATGAAAACTCTGATTACAGATGATTAATAAAGGAAAGACGCTCTAAAGAAATAAACTCATCAGAAAAGTGATCAAATCTGAGGAATAGGATAGAATACAGTTTCAGCTCACTGTATTCTGATCTGGTTAAACCGATGAAAGCAAAATCACAGTCTAATGGAAGCAAGCCTGTAAAACAGAATTATCCCATAGGAAGTTTAAGAAATGTACTCTTTGTCCACTGTACATAGACTCGACTCAACTTTAATGGCAATGTCCCTCCACTTCTCCCTTCCCCACTCGTCTTCCCTTCTTTAAGCCTCTTTTGTTGCTCATGGAAGAAGGTCGTCTGCTTCATTGCCAGAAACGTCTCCCTGAACGAGCCGTGTGGGAACTGACTTGTGGATTCCGGCTGCGTAACTCGATTGATGAATGGAAGGGACCACATTGGACCAGACTGAATAAAGGAGGTTGGATCATCAATGGTGTGTGAGACTTGTTGTGTGGCCAACAGGAAACGGAAGGTGAAAAACCATAAACAACAATTTGTTCATCCAGGCATGACTAAGATTTGTTACTTTGGCGATATAGATGCAACCTGAGCAGTTCCGTTTCACCGCTGAGAGCTGAAGCCACAAGCGTCCATCAACAAGGACGCCATGGCGGCTGGTTCCCACACTTTCAGGTATTTAAGAAGAACGAGGCCCTTAAACATGATAGCGTGGTAAAGTTGAAAGATTATCAAGCAAATACACACGCCTATAAATATCTAAAAGGAATGTTCACCACAGTGTGGGTGTAATTAATGAGGTGGATGTTAAAAAGGTCAGCCGGAGGCATGTTGTCTATTTGCTCAGTGTTTGAGCTTGACAGAAGTGGGCATCGAGATAACAGACAGGGAGGCCCCAAGTCTCTCCGAGCTCCAATTAACCTTGACTAGTCTGGCCTACTTTAATCATTAAAATAGCATATTCCCAAGTCAACTCTGGGTTATATTTGGCAAAGAGACTTGGTGTTTAACACATAGTTAAAGACCCACTTGACAAAAGAGTCTAAAGCCGTCATTTGTTAGTAGGTGATGAATAAAGGTCCTCGACCTGACGGGAGCCAAAATCTCAATGGGATGTGTTCAGGCCCAGTGAAGAGCTGTAGATCATTTGAATTAAAAAAAAAGTTTCAAATAATCACAGTGTTTATGCTTTTTTCCTAAAACACAGGAAACCAGACTAAATGTAAAAACAAACCTCAGCTTACTTTTAAAAAGGTATAGCGTGAGGAAATAGAAAACATTGTCATGGCTGCGAGGAGCAACACTGATTGGTGACACACACATCAGAAAACACTGGAGCCGGACAATAACTGCTCTTAAAGATCTTAAAGTGACTTGTATGTAATTATCTTAAATGTCAGTGTCCATATCAGAGCAGTTGTTCACTTTAATTGTAAAGGGATTACATCGAATACTCCTACATTACTGGATTGAGGTGAATCAGACGTAGTTTCATCGTGATGAGTCACACAAAACCGTGAGAAAAAGTAGAATAAATGGTATACAGCTCAATTTACTTCCCAAGCTCCAAAGCTTCGATGAGGAAAAAGTTTAAAAAAAGAAGCAACGATGTTTTACGTGCTTGTAGGCATTTGAACTTTGTCTGTACATTGCAACTGTTCATAAATACATCTTTCATGTCCATACTGTTACTGAAAAATATAATGGACTTCTTTTTCTCTGACATGCACAGCAGGAGACCGCAGTGGACGCACTTTGAGATCATAAACACCTTTTTTGTTTTATATTTTGTTTCCGTCCTCACTTATTTCACCGGTCCCAGTTTCAAAATGACATAAAAATGACTACAAGCGGATGTAGCAACAGACATTTGGTAGCCTTGAGGTGGCCTTCATTAGCCTGCAGCAGAAATTCAAGCTTGGCTTCGGTGTTTCCCACTAAAGGTGAAGAGAACAACCTCTGAACTTTGCATTGAGGGCCACTACTTCTCCACAAACTCATTAATGCTGGCATGAGATAGTCAACATCCTCATCCATTTGCCCATCACGCCTCTGTTCAAACTGCTACTTTGTGTGTCTCCTCAAACAGAAAGACACAGAGGCAAATACGCCCTTCTCTCAATGTCAGTC
>OMNM01003920.1:40849-54528 GCA_900302745.1 Parablennius parvicornis | reverse complement strand
AGATATTCAAAGAATTGCAAATGTTTTGAAACGTTCCCCACCAAACCAAACATTATATCCTGAAGCTGCTGGGTACTCAACTGAATTGCCTCCTTTTTTTATTGTCTCACTGTGCTGTACCTTATGGTTTTTATTATGTTCCATGTCAGAGGGCGCAGCTTCCTTCAGAGGAACTCTCCTCCCAGAGAGTTGTGTAACAAATGAGCATGCAACAGTTTCAGAATGAGGAGCTTTCCACACAAACAGAAAGTCATTCACACTCACACAGTTTTAATCATCGTGGGGACATGTGGTAGGACACAAAGAATGTAACCGAGATGTCCTGGTACTTTCTACTTCACTGCAGCTGCTTTGTTGGACATTTTCACCGACAGACACAAAGGCAAAAACATAAGGCAGTTATTCACAGCTTGCATCCTTGTTTGAGAAATTTAAATTTACATTATGAGCTCAGTAGCATTCAGAAGCAATGCAGCAGGAAAAAAGAAAAGAAAGAAAACTTCAGTGACCACATCCATGTAAGATTGAAATGGACATGAAATATTGAAATTCACGGATTGATGCCAGATGTGGGTGAGTTAATGATTTCACCTGAAATGCTAAGGTGAGCAGTTTAGAGATAATGCTAGAGAGGTTGAGGTGGTTTGCACATGTGCCGAGAACAGATATACTGAACAAAGGATGTTGGAGGGAGAAAGAGAGAGAGACAGAGACAGAGTTGCCAGGCAGGATGAGAAGAGGGACACCTCAGGAAAGACTAGTGTTGTAGTGAAGGAAGGGGGACGGGGAGATTGTTGGTGCAACAGTAGGGAAGACTGGGTAAAGACAAAGAAGAATGGATGTGAGCATGGCCAAATTAGAATGAAAAGTGCAAAAAATTTATATTTTTGTGGTGACTTCTTCTAAAATGTAAGAGTTCAGCCCTTCTTATTACTAATGAGATTATAATCCCACTGTCTTCACAGCTAAATCAAACTCTCTGAATCATATTTGACTGACCCGAAGTGACATCAACAACCACTGTGTCTAAAAATATTCAAAAGTCTGAACTAAAATTCATGCGCTCATTATCTTTTGACGTCAGTGAATGTTAATGCTGAGGATCCGAGGGGCTCTGTCACTCAGCGTCTCCTTCTGCACCCCTCTCCCATATGCATGTATACATTTGCATGCCTTTGCTGGTGCTGCTGCGTGTCGTGTGTCTGACTGACGGCTGCATGTCTTTCCAGACACCTGGCCTGTGATACCGGCAGAGAAATTGTCGGCTTGCTTTTGTCGAATGCTGCATGTTTGATTGCCTCTTCCCCACATAATGGTTCCTCAATTTCATGACTATTAGAACAGGGAGAGAAGAGAGAGTCTGTTGTAAAAACGTTTGATTAGTGGCATAAATTGTGAGGCTAAGAGACATTGTCACATGTCAACACTGCTTACTGTGATTTCATGTCAGCCGAATAATCCGACATAGCCCTTTGTGTACAAATATAAGTGAATAAAGCACGAAACCTTGTTAATGTATTTTTATTTTGTTTTTTCTCAAGTTGCTTTTCCAGCAAAAAAAGCCAACATGAATCTGTAAATCTTGTGTAATGGTTTGATTTATTCATTCATCAGATTAGTTCTTCACAGTGGAGTGATGTTGTCCGTGGTCAAACAGCTACAAGAATATAACGCCATTAATTATACCCTGCAAATTTAATCAAATGCAATTAGCATCAACTCCATTATATGCATTAGATACACTCATTACAGACACTTTGCTTCAAGACCTGCAAAAAAAAAAAAAAAAACCCTGAATAAGTCATTCATATCCTCTCAATGTCACAAGAACAGACATGTAAAATGAATGATTATGTTCAATATTGAAAATTGTGGGTAAAACAGTTTGAAGGCTCTGCTGAGGTGCAGAAGCAGGGTCAAGCTCAGAAGTTGTGATCTTTTACTTCTGAATGACCTGGGAGGATTAGATCAGAAGCAGCAGTCGGTCTGTGCAAAATGCTAAGCAGGAGAAGTAAAGTTGCATATATAAATACAAAGTTTTGATTAATGCTTACAATTAACATTTTATGAGATTGTTATCAAGCTCAGCGGAATGTGTTTTCCATATCACGGGGTATAAAGTCAGAAAGGCCTCCAATTGATGCTGCAGGAACAACGCGACTTTGATTCAGATTTGTCTATCGTACCAATGTGTACTGGTCAAAAGTTGAATTCCTTATGTCTTCATTCAGAAATAATATAGTGACCAAATAATTGTCTGTATGATGTTTGAACTTGTAATGGAGTGAGGCTCTTCTTTAATTTTTGTATTGTAGATACAAGTTTCCCAGATCAATGCAAGGATTTACAAATTTTCAGCTGTCAGACGTTACAAGCAGTTGGTGATTTAAGATTCATTGTTTCTGCACTGTTGAACATTGTGCAGCATAGAGTTTGCAGTTTGCTGAGCCTCTCCTGTGAATACATTGGTGGAGCTGCCACGTCAGATCTCCTCTTCCCTGAGCTTGAAATGGAAAGTTTCCGATGTTAATATAGAGCATCTCTCAAACAGACACTCATTCAGAGTACAACTGATTCCCCTCTTTTGGCAACTACTTAAAACATAAAACTCTACAATGCTTAACAGAGGGATCTCTCGCTGGGTGCAAAAATTAGATATTCCCGATTGAGTCTACAACAAAGACTCCACTTAAAACTGTTCATTTTGCCACAGAGGCCTGACTTTGATGCAAATCAAAAGACAGAAGTGGGATGATGAGACTGATTTTTTTTTTTTTTTTCACTCAAGAACCGATGTCCCCGAGTACGTTTTAGCCTTTTTTTCAAGCAGATGAAATGGTACTTGAAACTTGTAGGCAGGTCGTTTGACAGCTGAGATGAGAAACTCAAGTGGGTTTTTTTTTTTTTTTTACTATTGTGAGCAAATGACTAAACTCAGTTTTATCCCGGCCGCACAGTGATGCTCATGAAGACAAAAATGGTGGTTTGAAAATCAATGAAATTAAACATCTAGTACAAAATCAATTGATACTGTTATGATCGTTGCAGACTATATAAACTCCATCCATCCATCCATCCTCCCAGTCAGAAGTGCCTAGTAGACCTCTAAAGCGAGGCGACCAGGTAGCGTCCAGTCAGATACCAGTCTCTCCATGTTGTTCTGAGCTCCTCACTCTTATCACGAAGAGTGACGCCCGCCACCCTGCGGAGAAAACTTCTTTCACTTTCTTCTACCCTCGATCTCGTTCTTTCAGTCATGAGCCAAAGTTCATGATCATACGTTGTACTTTCCAGGAATTTCAGACTAAAAACATATGACACAAGAGTTAAGGTTTTTATTGGATGTTAATCCAAACACCAAGTAAAACAATTTTTTACATTATCTTCCTGTGTACAAAAATTTTAGTAAGGCTGGCTTACAACTATGAATTACTGTTCCAAGAATTATGATGTCCGACGTTTGTTTTTGTGCATGTGTGTCTGCTGTACCATATATTTTTGAGTCCTCGTCTTCTTTCTCCATTTCTCAGAATGTATCAGCTGTTTGCAGAAACTGCCTCTGAATCGTTTTGGTCCCTGACCGTGGGGCCGTGAGCGGAACACCATGACGAACCCCAACGCCAGCACCCTGACGGCCAACTTCAGCGGCTACGACTCCGGGGGAAACATTTACCGGCCCTTCTCCGTCTTCAGCGTGCTGACTCTCACTTTGCTGGCGATGCTGGTTGCGGCCACGTTTGTGTGGAACCTGTTGGTGCTGGTGACCATCCTGAGGGTGAGGACTTTCCACCGAGTGCCCCACAATCTGGTGGCGTCCATGGCCATCTCCGACGTGATGGTGGCCGCTCTGGTGATGCCGCTCAGCTTGGTGCACGAGCTGAACGGCAGGTTGTGGAAACTGGGCCGCGTGCTGTGCCAGGTGTGGATCTCGTTTGACGTTCTCTGCTGCACGGCCAGCATCTGGAACGTGACCGCCATCGCACTGGACCGCTACTGGTCCATCACCAGGCACCTGGAGTACACGCTTAAGACTCGTAAAAAAATCTCCAATGTGATGATTGCCCTCACATGGTTGCTGTCCTCCATCATCTCCCTGTCGCCGCTCTTTGGCTGGGGAGAGACGTACTCAGAGGGGATGAAGTGCCAGGTGAGCCAGGAGCCGTCCTATACCATCTTCTCCACCTTTGGAGCATTTTACCTCCCTCTCTGTGTGGTTCTGTTTGTGTATTGGAAGATCTACAAGGCAGCCAAGTTCCGGATTGGCTCCCGCAAGACGAACACCATCACACCTATGGCTGAGGTGATTATTTACTTTCTCTTTTTTTTAATATCCATTTTCTTGATATTTCTCTTCATCCTTGCAAATGATGAGTACTCCTTCATCAGGATTATAGCAAATGTAGATTGATTTGCAGTTATTGTATATTATGGCTGATAATGAGGAAAATATAACTTTCCAATGTATGAGCTTGTGGACAAATAGTGGAGGCCATAATGCCCCCCCATCAACAGCTTGTTAATGTATGAAGACAGAAGAATAACAGGCTATAAATATAAATGTAAGTGTCTTTTATAGGGAACTGCATCTGCAATCAGCGTACACATCTTTGTGTAGATGTAAGTATTGGGAAACATTAATTAAAGTTTTCTCTCTGCTTCTTTTGTAATGTACATTTATAAATCCCCCAAAACACACAAGTAATGAAAATATGCTACTATTAGAGCTCTTACAGCAACGCTCTCTCCTATAAAAACCTAAAAAAAAAAAATCACTCTGCATTTAATGAGCCTAACAACCTCACAACAGGGTGTTGTGTGTGATCTCACTTTGTTCTCTGGATACCCCTTTGTTATACAAGTGTTTCGTCAGTCGGCCTAAAATTAGGAGCTCGTGGTCAAGAAGGATCCATCGCTGCACAAATTAGACCAGTGCAGTATTGCTTTGATAGACATTTATGTCAAGTTTCATTACGCGAGCAATCATTCTTGTAGATATAGCAATTAACATGAATATATTTTATTAGTGTTTCTGCTTTCTGCAGACATATTCACAGTTCAGGATTGTACTTTACGTGCCTCATTATCCAAGCGGCACAGAGCTCCGCAAAAACCTGTCTGCACAGAGCTACGATGATGTGAGCAGTGGCATCATCATTCAAAATAATAATACTCCTGCTCTCATTCATAAGACATTAGGACACACCAGGCGCTATAAATAGAGTGCATTGATATATTGTATACACATATTTGTGACACATCCGCAGAAACAGCCCGACGAAGAAAAGTTAAAGTCATTGCAAAAAATGCAAACTTCATGATGTTTCATTTTAATAAATATAGCCAGGAGTTATTCAAACTTTGCTGCACCAATTACCCGCATCTCCGTGCACCATTAACTCCTATGATGAACATTTGTTGTCTGGTTTGATTTAGATTTATACTTTTGCATTTGATCAAATTCACTGCTGAATTCTATCTGCAGTGCTGCAGAACAGGAAATAACTTTAAGCTGTGGCTGTTTGAGAAGCAGCTCCAATTATAACTGAAGTCATGACATTAAAAAAAAAAAAAAAAAAAAAACAAGAATCTTTTTCATTATGTTTTCCCCCCTGCACGTTCTTGAAGCAGGTTCATGAAGGCACCATGATAAGTGCTTCTCGTACAAGCTATTCAACCTTGCACAACCTTTTGAGTTTGCTCCGACATGTTTCAATCGACTTGCGGTGAAAGAAAATCTCAGATTGTCTGGCGATTATATGACTGACCCTGTTCTACCAGGAAATGCCACTTAAAGCTCGTAACTTCTCATGAAACACAACTTCCGCATCTCCTCCGCACTGATTTAATGTGGGGGGAGTTTCATATTTGGTAGTTAACTTGAAATAATTTGAACAGATGCAGGCTGAGTGTTTTCCACTTCACAAAATCTTCCGAATGAAGGTAATCAGCTTGTGTGGCTAAAGCTTTTTACCTCCCAGAGGAGAGTGGTGTTCATCATGTCTTTGTCAGGAGCAGCAGTGAACTGTCTTGCTTATGTTTTTGTTTTCTTGAAATTTGTCCACAATCTGTTCAGATCAGTTAGCCAAACAGTTTTAGACATATCCAAGCTGAGCTTTACTCACAAAGCTGGCAGATCAGAAACCTTAAGTACTTTGCTTCAGGATCGTATTTCAAACAAACGGCAGAAAGTAATCGATCGGCTGTGTAAAGGGGGACCTGCATTTAAGTGCCCCCCATTAGATGCAGCCCCACCAGGTAGATAATGTTGAGGTGTGCAGCAGCGCACAGCGTTTCTTGACCCCTTTCCCAACAGCAATCTGCTTTTAACTTTTAGCTTGTGCTGTAAATGGTTCACTTCGTCCGTCTTCTCGTTTATAGGCTCTTCGGCCCCGCAGGCCTATTCAGATTGAACTGAATTCCCCTCCCGAGTGGACAGCTTCTTGTTTGAATGTTGCTTAAAACACAGCAGTCTAGAGTGGTAACCTGTGTCTTTTGCTTCGGACACATTTAGAAAGATGGTTTGTCCTTACAAAAGATGTGACCTGAGTGACTTCACTGGATAAGCAAATAAAACGAGGGGGAGAAATCATCCTCGAGCTGTGCCAAGCACTAGGGAAAGTCAGCAGATAAATGTTGACATTTCCTTTTCCCAGCTGTGTTAGCGTTTGTGAAATGGCACGAAATGGGGCTGCTGGAAAATGTAGATTAAGACACTGCTCCAGTTCGACATACTTGTTTGTGTGTGCATGCGTGTGTATGAAATGAAAGAATAAGCTTTGGCGTGTTGATCCACCTGTTGATTTACGCTTCTTTTCAGAAGACTCTAATCCATCTTTTGTTGAGCAGACGCAAAATGTTCACTTCAGTAATTGCTTCTCTGTCTATATTGTTCAGGATATTGCTTTTTTTGGGAGGTTCTCGAGCTAACCAGGTTAGCACAATCGATTAATGAGTCAATCCAGACTAACCAATTTATCCTCTGACCTGCTGCCTTTCAGGTGAAAGAGGAAGCCCAGCAGCCCCAGATGGTGTTTACGGTGCGGCACGCCACCGTGACCTTCCAGACGGATGGGGACACATGGCGCGAGCAGAAGGAGAAGAAGGCGGCGCTGATGGTAGGCATCCTGATCGGCGTGTTTGTGCTTTGCTGGATCCCCTTTTTCATCACCGAGCTCATCGTCCCACTGTGCTCCTGCGACATCCCCCCTATCTGGAAGAGTATCTTCCTGTGGCTGGGTTACTCCAACTCTTTCTTCAATCCGCTCATATACACTGCCTTCAACAAGAACTACAACAATGCCCTGAGGAACCTCTTCTCCCGACAGCGCTGAGCCACTCGCCGTGCTCGGGAGATCAACTACACCAGCATGCACTCCACAGTGTTACTCCTCCAGACAGAAAAGGACTGACCTGTGACCACCACTCCATCATCCTCCAGCTGGATGATACAAACAAACTGTGTCTGAAAAAAAGGAAGTATTGTGTTTGTCAGTTTTGTTCTGATGTGTTTTGTTTATTATCCTGCTGAGGTAACTTCACAGCTGGACTGGGGATGGGCATCTGCGTTACTGTTTCTACAAAGCACAGTAGAAATTTAATGTCTTCATTTCAGGTGTATTAAGGAGAAAAGCCTGTGAAGTCCCTGATAAGCTGTTTCATCATCGTTTGTGAAGCTGCTTGGAATCAAAACAGAAGCAAGATTTTTATTTACTCGAAAAACTTGTTAGGACTGAACAAAATGAACCTCATAAATAATAGACCGAGAACCAACTGTGGATTCTGAGCTGAAAAAGACATTAAAATGCTCCTCGCGGATAGTATTTCAAGTATATATAAAAAAATGTTAAAAAAAGATTTGATTATAGAAAATATGGACTGAGGGACCTGAACGCCCTCTCGGTAAAGTGTTTTGAGACCTCCACCTTTTTGCCCGCTGCACAAAACTCCCCGGTATCACACGCAATTTATACAAACACATTTGTACATAAATGTGCAATCTGCCCTCCGATGCTGTGCACAGGTACATGTTGCACATACGCCTTCACACTGTAATGGCATTTATGATATCCAAAAAAAATAGCAGAGCTCGTCCTCACTCTCATCAGCGTTGAATAGATGCTGTGTCGAGAAACTGCAGCCACAATCACTTGTCACTCTCCGTTACTATCCAAAAGATGTGTTGACTGGTGCAAAGCTCTTCCAGACATTATCACAATAATAGATGCCGCAGCCTCAGAGTCAGTAGGAATTAAATTAAGCGATAGAAAATACAGACCCCTGCTGCCATAGCGTGGAGAAAATACAGTGCCCAGCTGATGCGCGTCTGATTCATTACCTTACACTGCAGAGGGCAGCGTATAAGGGAAGAGGAAGCTCAAATCAACATACAAATATTACAGCTGGGCTCAAAAAAAATCAGCACATGGAAAAGAAAAGGAAAAAAAGAAAAACATGACTCAGTTGGTCTTATTGTGTTTTCCGAGAGTGGATCTTTCTCGTTGCGAGTCCCTTTTTTCCTGCACAAATTTGTCACTTTAAGCTGAGATGGTTAATCACACAGAATCAATGTGAAGATATTTAACTTTCTGTGATACAATAAAAAAAAAAAAGAAGTGAAAATGATTCTACCTACCCCTCTGAGTTTCTTGCATCATTTTCCAAAATATTTCATTTTTTATTTCTTATTCAGGAAAAAATATTTTTTTGAATATCTCTTGCATCATTTTCTGTGGAGCAGGGTTTTTCAATATCTGATTAAGCTTTTTATATCATCAGCAGCTGCTTTAACTGTTACATATAAGCAGATGGGTTTTTTTTATGAAACAATAAGCATTTTCACCTTCCACTTTTTTCAGGATTCATTCAAAAATAGAAAAAGGACACAATCATGAGACCAAGGATTCCTGGATCCTCTGTATTTTCCTGCTTCAGTTTCCTTTCCAAAATATTTCCGACCCCCATTTGTTTTCAGATGAGCCCTGAAAACCACTTTATGAGTGGAACTGAATTTATCTCACTAAAATTATAGAAATTTCAATATCAGTATGCTGGCATTTTCTTGTATTTACCATGTTCACCAATTCAGCTTCATGCTGTATCTAATTAGTTCTAGCATCACGTGTAGATATACATTTACTCGGTCATACAGAGAAGACACATTTTGACTTTCTAGTGATAAAAGCTGAAACCTATGGAAATTGGTGCATGAAGTGATTCAGATTTGTTTTGTTTTCTCAGCTGCACCTGATGCCTTAAAGGCTGTAAAATATGAGTAATATACTGTTAAGTAGTATTAAATACAACTCTTAGACTGTTAGATGGTTGCACATACCTGCTTGACCTCATACTGTAACCTTGATTTGTTCTTTAACAAATTCAAACACTTTCGTATCGAGATAAATAAATACAAAATAGCTCCGTGGAAACTAAACCCACTGATTGTGGTGCCAATAATTTTCAAAAAATTATGCTGTGGAAAATGCATGCAAAAGAAACATAAAATAGTGATTGTATCCCTTCTTTAATTCTGATATGGTATCGTAAGTGTTGGCTAGTCTGGGATTAGACAGTTGATCATCTTTCACTTCTCTTTTGTCTTGTGTGTGTGTGTTGACCCGGCTCAGGAAATTCAGTGTTGCAAAAAGTTCTCATTTTGTAAGGTTATTTGTTAGTTTCATTTGTTTTTCAGTCATTTAAAAGATGATGTGGACATTTACCTCATTTAGACCGACTTCCTGGAAACTGATAAATTGTATTCTTACCTTAAAAACAAACAAAAAGGACGATTTTTATTTGACTAATTCACCTCAATTTACTGTGTCACTGTTGTTTTTTAATATGTGCATGTCTTAATCTGCAGACTCTTTCAATGATGAAAAAATCCTAACAAATCTGCTATATGATAAAGGATGTGCGGCTTGATACTGTGACAACAGAGTTTATGATGTAATGACAGTAACTGGTGGATCAGATCTTTCTGGATAATACAGCCTGCCTGTAATGAGACATTAACAAAAGATGAAAAATAAAAGACTGACAAGGTAAAGAGTAAAACAAGATTTTTGATGACTATTGCACAATATTGTGTCTGCTCTATCACTCGTGCACGACCGTTTCGGAGCCAGGAGACGGTTTCAGCTGTCGAAGGAGCATAGCCCATCCATGTTTTCGGGGAGGACAGCTTGCATGAAAATGTGGCTTGGCTAAACCGACTTCGGATCAGAACCAGATGCCACTGGCAAGGCAGACCTGTGCCTCAGCTACTGAATTTTACATAAGGAAATGCAGCCAGCAGCCTCATGACACATGCACTGTGGAAGAATACAGTCCCTTGACGCTAAAGGAGAATTATGAAAACATGAAAAATACCGATTACAGACACTTGTGAAAACAAAAATTGTAAAATCATTGCTGCTCGGTGGTGTAGTAGCGAGCATTCACATCTCACAGCAAACAAAATTAAGCTTAAGTTGAGGTTACGGGCTTTTCTGTTTGTAGTTTACATGACCTGATCACTCATGAGTGATCAAATCTTATTGATCACCAGGACTGACACTACAGCACACTATCAGAGATTCAGTAGATTCCATAACTTGATGGGTCGGGGCAGTTGAGTGAGAACCACTGTACATTATATCAAACATTTTTGTCCTAAAATAGTTGTTCGATGCCAATAAAAAGGCAGATATTCCTTGTCTGCTAAACAACCAAAATAAATAATCGATGCTGAAGGTAAAGGACGAACTAGACACAGTGGAGACATGCGAGACCAAACATGACCGGATGTCTCTCACTCTCCTGTCGCTCTCTCTTATCTTTACACCAAAGAGGACTCAGTGTCCTCCCGTCTGAAACAAAATCAACTCTGTGACTCTGTGTTCCACTTGTTATTTCACGACAGCTCCGTCTTATCCAAGTAGCGACTGCACGGCAGGACCGTGGAGAAAAGGATCCTAGTGAGCGTGAGTGGATGTGTGATCCGACCGGCTGACTCGCACTCACTTTCTCTCCCTCCTCTGCTCGCTTTTAATTCAGGTTCTCGGGGCAAAACAGGTGATTGTGGGAGACTGAAAGATTGGAAATTCTGAACTACACCAAAGGAGATAGAAGCCGATAAGTCTTTCTTCGCCTCAAGACAGAATTGACATGGGCAGCTCTCACTGGATTTTTAAAAAGCTTCTTCTTTAATATTTCGGTGCTCAAATTCAGTTGGCGTGCTGTGATGAACCACAAGTAGAAATTCACTCTCTAAATACACAAGCTGTCTGATTGAATTGTGATATGATAGTATACATTCACTTCTTGTTGACTTACTTCATCTTTAGCTGTTTCTACAAATTTTTTTCTGACACCAACTCTAAACATGGTGCAGCTTGAAAACATGTTGTATATCAGAAAATTGATAATTTTCTTAATGGCATCTCAGTTTCTGTCCATGGGTGAGAATTGACCTGGGTTTTAATGAAAAAACTTTTTTTTAATCATTTTAATATGGTGGCACAGTGAATTTCTGTATGACTACATTTGACCAGTTTCATCATCCAAATTTGCACATTTCTATTTGAAATTGCAGCTGCTTTTTCTACTATACATTGACTGCAACTCCTCACAAACCAGGTGGAGACACTTTCTTGTATGTCCTAGCTTTCCAAAGAATCGGTTATGTATGTCATATATAAAATGGCTAATTTTACAGCAAACAGCAATGGAAAAAACTGAAAATCAGTATTTCTGCCTTTAATGTAGGTTGGCAGTGCCGAGCATTCAGGTCTTATTTGTCACAAGATGAGACCTGGCACACAGTGCTGTGGTGATTAGCAAACTTGCCTCATAGCAGGAAAGCTCTCAGCTTGAATCCAAGTTGAGCTTGTAGGCCTTTCTTTTGTGAATCAGGCGTGTGTGCGTAAGTATATATGTGTGTGTGTGCACTATAATGAAGCAGTTAGCTGCCCAAGGTGTACCCTGCCTTCGTCCATCATCATCATCTGGAATAGGCCCCAGCACATTGTGACCGTGAGTTACATGAAATACGGATGGATGGGTAAAACGCAGAATATGCTGTAGTTTATATTTTCAAGCCATTTAAGTGTGTACTGTGAGGCTGAATCATTTAATCAGTCGAATTGATTACAAAATGTTTGTTGTTTATTTTTCATTCTCTCACCTGCCGTAACCCTCATCACTCCTCACTGGTCCTTACCAAGATAGAAGAACAAGATACATAAGTTGGTATGGTTGTGGTGTCCATTCACTGACATTAAAAAAAGTATCTTACCTATTAACCAATAACCTTGACCACTAATACTGAGTGCCTAAACTCAGCCCTGACACCATGTCTCACCTTTCTATAGAGCCTCAAGTTGAAAGACTGTATGTCTCTTTGGTACTTCCACTAAGAGAGTAAACATACTCACTGTAACAGCAGCAAGTCAGCTGATCAACCCAGACACAGCACAGATACACCCTTTTTTTTACCAATTGGTCACCAGTGTCATTAAAACATTTTTTCCTTTAAACATTTAATCATCATTTAACTTGAATGGCATTCTATCCAATATATGTTTAAATATTTAATACTGGCCATCACAAGAGATCTGTATAACACTTCTTCAACACAAGATCAGGCTTTTGCTATCAATTGTAAATACAAATTATGTAACTTTGTCTTTTCTTTCAAATCTTTTGGGACATTGACCTATTAGTCAGTGTTATATTTCTCCTCTGACCCCAAACTTTATTAGCTCACTGTGCCCGGCAATGAATAGTTATCGCAATGTATGTGGAGACCATCTCAAACAGATCCAGCAGAGCCACTGTGACGCTGATGAATTACGATAAGCCGCTGACATTTTGAGATGAAGCACTCTGGAGTAGCTCTATCGTCCTCTCAAGCCTTTCGAGACATTAATGCGTTCTCATGTGATAACCGCGGCGTGCTACAGTATGTCAATTTCACAAAATTTTTGAAAACATCTTATCTGTGCACCCTGACAACACATTTGTGCTGCATTCAAATAAAAGGAGTAAAAAATTAATGTATCTCTTTGTGTTGCCTGGTTGTCTGCGTTTCAATTTTACACCCTACTGGGTTTAGTTAACCCAGTGCAGACATGGAGAAAGCAGTGAGACCTTTGACAAAACCTGGATAAAAATAAGCCTTTTCACAGACTGATGAGCTTCAATGATGTCACAAGAGGGCTGTTGCCTGTTGAGATTCAGCAGGTGGTGTTGTGATTTTTCAGATTGCCAGAAATTGCAAGCAAACTAATTTTAATCCTGATTGCACCGTGAGTGAATTGTAAGATGTGAAATGTCTCACTTTGCTCTTATCAGGGGGGGTGGACAGATGCTTGCATGCATACACACACAGATAAGATACAGATGCAATCATATTGAAAAGAATAACAGAAATACAGCATCATTGAAACAAAAGACATTAATGTTGGTTTATAGTCAGGGCGCTGCTGTAAAGTGGAAGGAGTTACAGGTGATTCCTTGAGTCTTCACCAGTTTCATCAGTGCAGAAGAGATGAACCAACATCCCCCTCATGCTCTGTTGCTATGGCATCAAGACAGCGAAAAAAAGCCTCGGTACATATCTGTGATGATTCTCACTCATCTAAGATATAGAGTGCCAAGTAGCCAGTAGCATAGATTTTCTCACAGCCATTCATCATCTT
>OMNM01003920.1:19261-40750 GCA_900302745.1 Parablennius parvicornis | reverse complement strand
GAGAAAACCACATATTGTACATTCACACCTATGGTTGACTCATCTAATACACATGAATATGGACTCTGTATTTGGACCTCTCCCACACACACGCACACGGATAACATGCAAATTCAGAACAAAAAACCCATTAACAAAATCTTGATCCAAATAAGAACTTTCATCAAACACAAACTGTATAAATAAAAGAGTATAGAGTGGATAGGTCGAGAAATATCTGTGATTCCATTAAAAACACGCACAATCTTCAGGGATGAGGGACAAAGCAGGGCCGGAGATGAGACTAATTTGACAAATACTGGGCGGAGCTAATAGCTGGAGTCTTTATAATGAGCAGGCAGGTGAGTTCTTCATTAGCTTGATAGACAGCAGGTGTGCAGTGGAGGGAGTGGAGGCAGAGAAGGCGGATCAGCAGGGGAAGAAGCAAACACACGGGAGAGGGACTGAGAAGAAACACAAGGGAAAGAGGAAAACGACTGAAAAAAATTTTTTAAAAAAGAGGGAAGAGGGAGAAGACTGTCGATTACCAACACTGAGCCCAGAATCCAACTGGAGATATTTACGCTCTGATGTGAGAGTAAGCCGCTACACAACCTGAGGCTACACAACATTTTCACCTATTTTGATTGTGTCCTGCTAAGCACTGAATCACATATGTTCCCACTTTAAGCAGTGCCTGGCACATTCTCACCCACTGCACTTATATGTGATGTTAAGCCAGAGGTTTGCCACCCAACAGTTATTTAGGTATACAGTACTTACATTGTATTCCAAACAAACTTTCAGGCTTATCTTTGTTACACTTGAATTGAAAAATTATGTAATATCTCATCAAGTGACATAAATAAAATCCTTTCATTAAAAAGACTTTAAATCAATGTGAATATACATATATAAGATTTCTTTGTTGTTTAATTTCGTCAATGCAACAGAGCAGAGCAAAACCACATTTAAACGTTTGAGTGTGGTTATCTTCATTTATGTGACTGAATTTCAGTAATATAACAGCAAGAAATGTGTCTGATATTTACTGATCAAACCATCGTGTCATTTTTCAACAGTCTACATGATTGGGAACGAAACTTACTTATTTATATTATTAATCAAGACAAACATCAGACAGGACAATTCATGTTTTTGAGGGTTCACTAGATTTGCTGTGGATTTATATATATTTTTAAAAAGGAGGTTTTTTTAGGTGTTACGTGGTCATACATAGGGCAAAACATATTCGCCAATTTTGAGGAGTAAGCCAAAATTATTACAACAGGTGACATGACGGGGCTTTCAACTGGGAATGACAATGTATTTTTTTTTTTTTTTTGTGATTACTGACCTCAACACTGCTGCTAATTCATATGAAGATGTAACAACATTGTCTCTCTTATAAACCTGAAGGTCTAAACAATCCTCAGTCCTGTTCATCTGATCCGTATCACTTTTATTTAAATTGACTTCTTGCCCAAAACATAATTTAAAATTTAAAAGAAACATAAAACAAAACAGAGACTGATTACATTTTGCTACTTGGACACACTTCAGCCATGGAAAGCACTTATTTGATGCTGGCTGCTCTGGATTCTGTCACAGCGGAATGTCTTGACACTCCAGGTTTAACAAAAGAATCCAGCAAAAAGTCTCAGAAAATGTAATGTTATGCTTGAATGAAGACACTTCTCCTGGTATTTGAGCCCAAATAGAATCTATAATTGAAGAGCAGGAGATCTCATTCTGGCCACTGATGTACGGCACAGCAGGTAAGGAGCAGCACATGTATTGTAATCCCTCCAGCCCTCAGCCACAATCAGCGTGGGAGACGTTTGCAAGAGGAACTTTGATGTCTTTGTGCATGTCGGCACCATTTTATCATCACTCACGTTATACACACCACAACGTGGGAGCTTCTGGTTTGAATTCCCTTGAAGAAATATTACAATATGAATGAGATCTATTGCACAGGCACAGAATGTGGTTGATTACTCGGCTTGATGATCACAACAAGGGTGAAAACAGCGTGACCAAGAGCTTCAGTGGCTCTCTTGTCCCACATCCAGTGTTTTTTGAGAGTACATGCGCTTACTTGGAGCGACAGAATATTTACGGAACTTCTGTTTCTGTAACAAGAGCCTGCATGTTAAAAAAAATCTGCTTTCTTCAATAGAGGTCAGTTGAAGAATAGAATCAAATATTTTCAGTGTGAACAGAAACAACATGGGCAATGAAACAAGTAGAAACCACCACCAAAATGAAATAGATAGCCTTACTGATAGATGATTCAGACCTCCACCTAGTCTTACGCCACACTGCTATTTGTCCTGGCACTTGCAGCTTTAGTCTTACAGTCAAACCTCCCTTGAGTTTCAGGTCCATTGCTCACCCAGCGCACGGCATCGCCTGAAACACAATACCGTGCTCCGAAATTATTCCATTTTATTTCTCATTTTCTCTTTTCATGGAATGATTCATCCAGATGAACAAAGACCACCGGCATCACTCAACTGGATACGTAGGGATATTATCTTCAACAGATCATAGGTTATAACGCAGAAAAATGTCTCTATCTTCACTTTACCGTCGTATCCTTTAGTGGCGTTCATGACACACATCAAGCAAAGGGATTTTCTTTTAAATGTTTTCCTAAAAACCTAATTGGGTACATCTGGTGGTAACTTATGGGGGTATGGGTTCAAACCCAATTAAAGGCACAGCTTTTTTGATTTGCAGAGGCATCATAGTCATACTTAGAACAAATGAGGTGGCTTTGTGAAGAGCTTCTTCTTAGCAGGGACTCTACAAGGTAAATTTGGACAGAGCAGTCTGAAGTCAGTGAAGGACTCACTGATGTTGTGGGGCTGAAGCCACAAGCTGCCTTTATGGATTTTGCTTTAGAAAGTAAAGAATTTTTTTTTTTTTTAAAAGAGGGAGCTCCTTTATGGCTCAAGGATAGAGAACCTTTCTTTAATTTCCTATTTCATGAAGTCACAGGTAAAAATCAGGTGTGAAGAAAGTAATTTGGTGTATGTTACACCGTGTACAGGGCGTCTCAAATATGATATGATCATACTATTACCATATCTCAAGCCACCATAAGAAAAACATAAGCATCAGCATTTTGAATATCTACAGCTTCTATAAATGCAACTTTGATCGTTAAAGTAGACACTGTTGATTGATGCCAGAGTCTCCCGGAGGTGTCCCGGGACCAGCTGAACAAAACAAGCAGGATCCCAACGGGTGATCCCAGAGACGTGTAAGCAATAACTGCTCACTGGTCTATAGTTCAGCTTTAGTTCCACTGTCACTGCAGGTCCCTTTATAGAGAAGAATGTTCTCGCCTCTGCAAACTTTCGCAAACGCTTTGTTTTTGTTCAATTCAATTCTTTGAAGCAGAAAAATATGAATACATTGCATGAAATACAATCAAGATGGATGGATGGATGGATGGATGGATGGATGATCGAGCACACCTATAGACGAGGTCTGTTAGCTAAATACAAAGAGAACAAAATGTCTCACATGTGAAACTGGATTTAGCAGAAACGATGAGATGTGGGATCATCGTGTGTTGCACATAATTTGTTCGCTGACACCATGAATTGAACTTCAAAGTACACTGAGATGATTGACTCTGGATGCACCGGCAGAAAGATTAGTGGACAGAAAAAGACAGCCAGATCTTCCTTCATTGAACCTATGCTGTAAATGTTTTTTTTTTGTTGTTTTTTTGTTTTTTAATAAAAAAAATTGTTTTCCAACAGGAGCATAACTAGCTTGTTGCTATGGTGTTTTACAACTGCAAAATAAATCACTTAAATCACATAAATCACTAGGAACCTACAATACACATCCCACTTTTGGCCGTGGCTTATTGCACCTCTGATTGTTTGGATTCCCTTTGTGTGTCTTGATTCACATCAGAGCTGAAATGTTGGGAAAATGTCTCTGTGCAACACTAAAGCACTTTCATTTCATTTAAGCCTCAAGGTAACCCTCATTGGACAGTTGATTGCCTGTTAGTTTCCATTTGTGCTGTAGCCGGTTATGAGAGATTCAAAACGGTTTGAGGAACATTTTAAATTTTCATATTGTTGCTCTCTGCTGAGAAAAAAAAAACACAAGTAAATTGTGAAATCACAGTGAGGTAGATGACAAAAAAAAAGAACATCTATGAATCAAGCGTTTAGATTTTATATGTGGATCAGGTTGTTGGTCGGATTTTCGAATAGCGGAAATATGAATCATATTCATTTATTCTCTGATCTAATTTCTCAAGTATCATCCAGACAAAACCAGTTTGATTGTTGGCAAACTGCAAGACAGTTTGTATTTAGCATCATTGTCTACCCCGCCTTAGGTTTGTTTTTGTTTTTTTTTAATAGCCACAGTTGGTCCACGCCAACTCCACTGCACGCTGCCCACTTCTCACTTAAAATGCACTCTTGGGCTGCAGCACTCAGCAACATGTTCTCACTGCCAGCTCGATATCATTTCCATTACTGAGTACATTTCAGCTGAAGTTTAGAGAAATTTCACATTCTGCAAAGGAAACGTCTAATCGATACACTACTCAGGTAATTTGGGGGTTTTTTTTGTTTTAACAGTCACAACTAATGGGTTTAAAATTTTAATTAATTGGTTCAAATTGAAATTAAAGTGAGATAATAAAAAACTGAAAATGAGCAAGTGAACGACTCCTTTAGGAGCTGTAATGCAGAGTAGACTCTCATTGCACCGGTGTTGCACTATCTATAGATCTCTGTGCTTCATGTATGTGTCGGGAGGTTATTGATTCTTCAGTTAGAGCCGATCATAATATGCTGAGTGAGCAAAAACAAGAGGAGTGAAGTGAGCTGTTCCATTAGCTCCAGCACGTTAGCACCTACGATGGAAACAAGTGTCATGTGGGTGTCGCTCTCGTCAGTAGTGTCAAAATGAAAGCAGGTGTGATTATACGAAGCATACGCGGAGGCAAAAAAAAAAACACTTTGAAGCCTCTAATGTGGTTTCCACCACCAGCATCCATCTTCTTGCCATTTTTATCCAAATTGCACTTTACTTGTGTGAATGCATGATGTTACAAATTACTCAACATACAAACGCATTTCTTTTCTTTTCTTTTCCTACACAGCGCCACGGCGGTACCATGGTCTCAACATCTGGTTCCTCAGTTCCAGTTATTCAGATATTCAACGTCTTCACTGCAGTGATCTACAGTATGTTGACAAATAGTTTTGTCAATGTCTTCATATGTGTGCAGAGGATTAAGTTTTATGTTTCATTTGATCCATCGAGAAAAGATTTTCAAACTAAGAGTGTTGGCTTATTTGAATAAATTTTCTCTGGAAATGACAAAAGGCCCCACCAGCTTTAAATCATTAACGCAAACAAGTCTACCTTGAGTTTCATGCTGCTTTCATCAGACCTTTGCCTTTTCTGAGTTTGTCCATGGCGAGTTTACCATGGATGGAGGTCTACCTGCAAGTGGTGAATATAGCGGGAAATACCACATATAGCAGTTGAGAAAACATTCTTTTTTTTTTTCTTTTAATATATATATATTTTTCAGTTGGAACTCTGAGATAAGCTATTTTCAGTTGAATGGTGGCCCACTGCAAATCACAATTGGGAAAAAAAAGCAAGAAAATGACTATTACATAACATTTTTGTAAAAGCCCCGTCGAGTTGTGGGATGTTGACTCCTGGTCTAACAGGAAATGTGGGATGTGGTTTCAGTGGGACATTCACAACCACACACATCAAACTCTTGACTGAGTGTGCATGTTTGAGGGTGTGTGCACTAAGCTTCACTACTCTTGTGAGGACATAAATCTGTTTGTCATCTTTGAGGAGACAAAAGCAAGGTATCACATTGTTTTAGTGTGGATTTTTTTATTTTTTTTTTATTCGGTTGAGAAAGGTACTTCCTTAAAACTTTGATTGAACAACTTTTAATTCTTTTTAAAAATTTTAAGGGCCATAGTTACTGTGGATTAGGCCTCTGATCTCTCCCACCCCCCCATCTCCCCCATTGCCTGTGTTTTTCAGATGATCATCTGAAGAAATAGTGCAACTGATGAAAGGAGTAAATGGAGGATGCCACTGCTTGCATAGAAAGAGTGATGAAAAGCTCAGTGCCTGCATGCACAAAACTAAATTTCACAACATGCAGTTGGACGTGTTGATGGAGGAAGTCAATGGACATACTGGGATCAGTTGCATAAATCAAATCTGAAAAAAAGTCATATTTGAGATGATCTGCAACAAAGCCCTTGCTGTGGGACAAATATTAAAGAGCAACTGATTTTTACCACAGTCACAGCAGCCATCCGGCTGGACTAAAGACTGAACTCATTTAAATATCCAATTCAAACATGTTAAATAAAGACACAACTATAAAAGCTGTTTTTTTAAGCTTTGTAAAGTACACTACATGTGATGATGTATTCTATCAACATAGCCTCTTCCCAATATTTGCATATTTTAATAAGAAAGTCCAACATTGCTAATTCATAAAGGCACATGGTAAATAGGTCGTGCATGGTGTTTTTCCTGTGTGTCAGACATGATTTTCAGTGCATCCAGTAAATACCATGACTGTTGAGTGGTTGTAATTTCATATCTTTGCACATATTGCAAAAGCAAACCTTTAGTATATCGAGCTCTTACACTTGATGGTTAAGGTTAATGTCTGGAGCTACAAAGTATATAATGTCAAAGGGTAAACTTCATGTTTTTTTCTATACAAATGACAGGAGTATGTGTGTATGTGTATGCATGCATGCAAACAACTGTCCGATTGTGTATGTGCGTCATCTGTCATCATCAGGACAGAAAAGAGGTGCCAGACAGAGGCCAATCAAACCTTCATCTCCGCCCTGTGATTCACAGGAAATGTATGCACGAGGAAACAAAGCGTACACAAGCACACGGTAATCTTCAAAGCGGAGTAATCATCATCAGTCACCTTGCTTTGTGTGTATTAACAAAAGTGTGTGAGACCAGATCTTGCCATGTGCAGGGACTCGAGAGAACCATATGCAGAACCTCTAAGTACACGTACCTCATTACTTCACCACAATATCTGCATCTGGTACTTGTGAATAAATGATAGAAGCAACATAAATAGCACACTCGTTATTATTCACTAGCCTTATAGTACTGATGCTTTGAACATTAGTTGTTTGCATCAATATTAATTATATGTATAAAGAAGCTATCTGAAAGAAAAAATGTATTCTTACATATTGTTATCTTCCTGCGCATTTTTGCCTCTGTCTGATAACAAGTCTCAAATATAGTGTTGGCTTTGGTGAAAGCCGACCAGTCAACCCTCATGTTCCATGTTTACACTCCTCTTTAACAAGCTGCTCAGGATTTAGACAAATGAAAGCCATTCTGAGATGTCTGCCTTCGGTGTATAGGTGATAATTCAGCTATCCTCATGAGAGCATCAACATAAAAGAAAGAATCTTCAAATGCTTGATCCCCCAACCGCACCATGCCGCCATGTTCCGACAGCCTCCACTGGGAATGAGTGCACCTCGCTGACCAAGTCGCTTTTAATCTGTTGCTGCGAAAAGTATATAATTCAGAGGCCACATGCAACCGCCCAAACTAATGTCATACCCTGAAAAGTTCGAAAAGTGTAACAGGATGAGCGGCTTGACTAAACCCCCCCCTCCTGTGTCGCTTAATTGAGATTCACGATGCAATTTAGGGCACCATATGTGGATTTATGTGTACATCCCTAGAGTCGGCAGCAAGATCAATCAAAGTCAGCTATCTGTGTGTGCCTATGCCTGAGTATCAGCAGGTCATCCTCATCATTATAGATAGATAGACAGACAGACAGACAGACAGACAGACAGACAGATATACTAAAGGTGAAGCGAAGTGAATTGTCATGTCTCTGACACCCTTTTCTTGTTCCATCTCACTTCACTAACAAATAATGGTTCCCACATTGTCGCCTCCTCTATACGCAGCTATCTTAATTAGCATCCCAGCGCTTCCTGTCTAAGCCAATAAATTCCACTTAAACCCAGCTCTCTATTTCATCTGTTACAGTGCGGCTTGCTATCATGTGAAAATGTATGAATTAGAAAATGAGTTTTGATTTGTGGTGCCAATTCAATTTATGGAGTATATGGAGTATAAATGCATCAAGGGTGAAATAGTAGCTATGTGTAATCAACAGGGATTTAGTGGCCGGGAATTGTATTAAATTGCTCCACAATAATTTCTCTTTCTATACTGGCCAATGACATCAGTTATACTATCACTACAGAGCTGTATTATAATCATCACGGTAAGAAGTAATACAGCTATATTTAGCACTAATGGTCAAGTAACTGATCACAATCATTTAGCACTTATAATCAGCATGACGTCCATACAATAGCTGCACTTGTGCTATTTATTGGTTCTTAGTAATAATAATAAAAAAAAAAATCAAACATCAAAACTATTTATTTCGTCATCAGTTTTATCTCCACCAAATCAAACAGTGCCACGTCTTACCCGCCTAGTGATTGTTGTTACCCACATATTCTTCTGCACATTTCAACATTACAGAATTCCTATGTTATCGCTCCTTTAAATCATGTACCTTTATTTGTTGTTGTTTTTTTCATTCCTTTGCAGCCGGAGAATAAAACACAAGAAAGGAACATACATGCAAAGGGAGAACCTGCAAAATTGGGAGGGGGGTTTTAATTCATAAATATATTTTGTTTTCCTTGTTTTTCAATTAACTATTCAGCACATAATATTATGGTACTTTGTTGCATGTGATGAAATCCCCAAGAGGCTATTTTCTTTGTGGATCTATTTCACTCACAAAGATATCAGATATCAGAGCAACATTGTTTTTAATCCACCCTAATGTTTTGTTGTTTACATATATTATATTGAGGAAAAAAAAACTGTTCCATATATTTTGTTGATGGATTTTTTTTAACTGAAGTTGTTCAGACATTTCTTTTAAGTATTGTTATATTGTTATATATAGTATTAATTACAGTAAATTGTTCGGTACTACTTCAGGAAGAAAGTGATTCATTTCTTATTGTGTTTTGATTTTCTACATAAAAAAAGCTTTATTTTCATTTCATTCCAGAGTTATGAGAACTGAAACAGAGATCATGTTCAAAACAAAAGGCAATATTCATTAAAAAATTAGGAGAATATATAAATCATCAAACATTAAACAGATGGACCAAGATAAAGCAAGAAAACAGACAAAACTATCTGCATCTATCCAGGCAGAAGGGTCTCACATCAAGAAATCTTTAAATAAACATCTTGAGCCTGTGTCTTTCTCTTCGGGATTCAGAATATGGTCACAGTGATAGTATGTCTCTTGTTCAATCAAATCCTTCTGTTGGAATGTTAAATAACTAATGTTAGAATCTCTGTGAGCTTGTTACATTTGTTGTACAAGAAAACAACTGTGAAGCTGCTATTTCTCTCTGTCCTGTCCTTGGGCGTTAGCTTTAACATTAATCAAACCTTTTTCCTTTACAGTTCCCATAATGCATTTAGAGCAATGAAAGAGTGACCATCAAGAGGAAAAATAAAGTTGTGATAAGTCTCTCCACACATGAGCAGAACCCATTACCTGGTGTCAGAAGTATTTAACCCCATGAGAGAGGATGTTGGAGGTGCTACAGTTGGATGTTAGAAAAAACAAAACAACAAAAAAAACAACAGTGGACTATTGTGTAGAACCGCTTGGCAAAAGCTAAATTGAGCTGATTAGCAATTAGTGACGGTAGTGGAGCAGAGCTGCTGAGCTGGTGAGAGTTTGTGTGTGGGAGGACACGAACCTGTTTCCCTGAAATAAGAGAGGGAGACAAATTACACTGAAGCAATCAAAAAGGAAAGAAAAGAAATTAAATCATTGACAATTGAGTCTGAAAACTTAGATCCTTCTGATTTTTCTTAACGGCTGAACTGGATTAGAACATTTGAAAGGTTCAGGATTGTTGTTGGACTGAATGAAAGAACAACACCAACTAAAAGTAGACATTTTTTGAGCAGCCTGGGCTTTAATGAACAAGACAAAACGAAGCACGGTAAGAAATGCATTTGAGAAATTCTTCATCTGCGAGCACAATTTGATTTACAAATGTTGTTTTTAACACAACATGTTAAGAGTCAGGCGGAATCCTTCATCTCAGCAGTCTATATGTTTACTCTAGCAGCATGGTGTGTTGCAAGCAGAGATGATTAGAGAAAGATTAGTTTTACCCACACAATACATACAAGATTGCTGAAAAAGAATTCTAAAAATAAAAAAAGCCAGCAATACACTGCATAAAGTAGTAAAGTCCAAAAAAAGCTGAAAATGTGGATATGGTGAATTTCAGAAAAAAATTTCACTGATGTAATCAGCCATGAAAAAGGGGTTAAATGTAAAGGTCAAAGGGCACTGCCTTAACAACCGTGCTGCATGTGATAATGAGTGCAGACAGTGCTGTAAAAGAGGGCATTTTGCGGCTCTCTGCAGATCTAGCAAAGTGGATACAATCCAGGAACAGGATGTACAAACAAGATTTCCTTTTAGACATGTCCACTGAAAGAAATTCCCAAATGTACAGTAGAAAAATAAATAAATAAAATCCTGATGTTGAATGGACAATAAATCACATTTAAATAGGAAACAGGAACAGTCCAGCTGCTTTCTATTCAGAAAAATAAATAAATAGCAAATTCACAAGAGCCACAGAAGGGCCACATGAGCCAATCAACAACCCAGGTGACAGGGCAGTTTGTTGGAGTCATCCAATACAAAAATCAAGCAACAATGCAAGCAGTATTTGTAATACAAAGGTACAAAGGTTGGCCTTTCGAGACTCAAGACTTTGCCATTTCTTAGCCCAGGTATACACAGATACATACGGAGGTGTTTGCAGGCCTGGACTGCCTTCAAGAAGTGAGGAAGAGTTCAAAATCAAGCAAAAAGAGGAAGCCAAGCCGGATGCATAATCACTGCCATTGTGTCATATATTGACAAAGTTAAAGAAGTCAAGACTCAAGCAACCTGAGGAATGATGAATGATATATTGGATGGTCGTGGCACCAACAGCATGGGGCAAAATTGGCATCACTGTCAACGTAGAAGAGGACACCTGCATGAAAGACACATCCTCCTGGCAGTCAAACAAAACCCTGGCAAAACTAGAGAAAAGGTTTTCACAGCTAATTTCATGTAGGTACACCAAGAATCTGTAAAATCTGCAATTAGGATGCAAATCATCAGTCCATGGCTCTCTCATGAAAAATGATGATAGGCCCTCTCCAGGATCGTGAGATTGGCCACAGGTTAGGAGGCAGCGGCAGTAATATAGTCACTGTACCAGACTGTTGTGGTGAAGAGGGAGCTGAGCTGTAAAGCAAAGCTCACTGTTTACTGGTCAGTTTTTGTTTCAACCCACGCCAGTGGTCATGAACTCTGGGTCATGACCGGAAGAATGAGATCCGGGATACAAGCAGCTCAAATGAGTTTTCTCTGCAGGGTGGAGAGCGTCACCCTTTGTTATAAAGTGAGGAGCTCAGCCATCCGGGAGAGACTCAAAGTCTCGCCACTGTTCCTGCACATCGAGGGGAGTCAGCTGAGGTGATGCAGGTATCTGATTGGGATGCCCCCTGGTTGCATCACAGCAGAGCTTTAACAAGCACTTTGAACTGGGAGGAGGCCTCGAGGTTGGTTCAGGACTTGCCGGAGAGAATATATCTTTGGTTTGGTCTGGGAGTGACTTGGGTTCCCCAGGAGAGCTGAAAGGAGTTGATGTGGACAGAAATATCTGGGCTTCTTTGCATATGGACTAAGCAGGAAAGAAGATGCATGTGATGTATTTTCTTGGTTTTTTTCTTTATCTGTAATTTCTAAATATAGTTCTATTCGACGTTGAAAAGCTATAAGATTGCTCTGCCTTGTTCTGTGCTCATGAGTTGGTAGTGGGGAGACTGAATTATCCAACAACCGTTTTCTGTTGTTATTTGTCCTACTTGTATTGGCTGGGTTAATGGTAACCTTCCAGCTGTGAGTCAACTCAGTGGACTATTTAGTAAAATGTGCACATTATAGAGATTACTAAAGCCTCTCACACCAGACTATCTTCATGATCATCATGATAATGTTCTAAATGAAATTCTATGTAAGTCAATTGCAAAGAGGATATTAATGACTACATTACTAGCTAGATATCTATCAGATGAAAGGTCAAATCAATATATAACGTGCATATGTTATCAATATCAAGCCATAACTTTACAAATTAATTATATTTTCATGTTTTACTCTTTATGTAAAATGCAACATTTAGCAGCATGGATCTATCGTAGCTTTTATTTCCAAGCTAAAAAGTCTCCAACTAGCTGTAAACAAATATCATCTATTATAAGAGGATCTGTGTGTGATAACAATATTTTTTTTATTAACAAAAAAAAATAGTAAATGTGGCATTTCCATACTGACATGGACTGTATGTGAGTTCTTCTCTGAACAAGAGGGCACAATCAATCTGGTGTTCCGGCATTAGTTAGTCCAGGTGACCTTAAATATTCTCCTGTATATCTATGTCACGACAGCAATCATTCAACAAAGCAGATAATCTACAACTCATTTACCTCACATCATGGTGAAGAATCATTTCTTTAAAAAATGTGCCATGATATTTGACAAAACTGAACAGAACAATAAGAGGGAAAATTACAAAAACAAAAGAAACAGAAGCTCCTTCTCGGGGTATAATGTTAACGTATGCATTGTTCTTTATGTATGCTTTGAAGCCTGTAGTCCAAGCAGACCACATCATTTAATTTTAATCAAGGCTCCCATTTGGCCGGGTTGATAACACTCTTCTTGACAATACTCATGTTGGAGTTGTCAGATGTTTGGAGCAGCTTCTGATGCCAAACAATTATTTTCCTGGTACAGGTTTTATAACCCTCCGCTGAAGCACCACAGATTTGTTCAGTCAGAGTGGCTTATGCATTGTCCTTTCTTTATTTCCTTTCATACCTAATGTCTTTTTAGACATATACAAAAATACACAAATACCACAAATGTCAAAGTAACTTTTTTTATCTAAGGCAAATTTTACAAGTGATGTCATTAATGAGTAAACAGGTTTCCCGTGTGACAGTAAATGTACCAAATGTTCTGTAAAAGAACAGGGAGAGTAGAAGCAGTTTTTGCCTCAAACCTTTTTAGGACCAGTATATTCACAGAGGATAGAAGGGGTCATAGAGGGATTTTACAGGGATGGAAGAACAGCAGATACATCCTTTCAACAGAGAGAAGCAAACTCTCTGAGAAGAAATTGAATTTCCCTTTCTTCTTGTTCATTTCGTATGTATAAATAATAATCTGTTGAATGTTTTATATTGCAATCTGAAACAGTATCACGGTGGTCTGGTTAACATCTGCCATCTGTCTGGCTGTTTCGTTCCAAAATTTGTAAACACAGAAAGAAGAAATCACAGATCCTGAACGTGACCCCACACATATCTTTGTTCCTCACTTTCAGAAAAACAAAGATAGAAACTGAAAAAAAGAATTCATGCTGGTGTGGTTTTTTTTTTTTATGCTTCTGTTCACAGAGCAGGGTCTTATATCCGGCTCGACGAAGGAGCTTTTCGCCTCGCTGTTAATAGTCTGAGCATAGTAAGCAGAATAGATAGAAAGACTGGAATGTTCTGACCACTTAAACAATTAGATCAGCAAGTAAATAGTTAAAATTATAGACGCCAACTGTCTTTCAGTATACCAAAACATGCAGTGACATATTGGTGTTACCATAAAAAGATCTGGATACAGAGAGATTAAAGATGCAAGAAACTCCCTCCAAAGCAAAGCCAATATCTATGTCAGCCTTAATGAGGTTGTTTGATGTGATTAACTGCGGGGCAATTATTGATCTCGACTGGAAACTGGAAATGATAATGATATGGTGACTCCATGTCTGTGATCAAGAGCTGCTCTGCTTTATATTTCCATAAAGGCCCTCTCAAAGGCTAACTCACAACAGCGCATCACACGTAGCACATTTTACAGGCTGAAACATATCAAAGATTGAACATGCTGTGTTTTAAATTTTTATACAGTGTTAAATAGTGTATAATTGTGGACATTCTGCAGGCAGCGAGGATTAAAATAAAAAATCCCGCCTGTATTGTACTGTAACTTCTGGGCTGATGTTAGAACTCAGGGCCAATACAAAAAACATGCATACTCACAGCCTTCCCGCTGCCATCAGCGCAAACACACACAGACACAAACAATAAAGCAGAGACCAAGTCGCTCCCCTCTCTGCATGTTTGCCCATCCTCAGTTTTGGCTGCTCCCGTTCATCCGAAAAAGACATTTCAGAAAAGACATTATTGAAAAGTTTAGTTATTTTGTCCTGGTCTGAATTGACAGAAAAGACCCAAATCGGATCCTTAAATTGAAATTGTATTTTTTTTAAATGAGTACTAGAGTCACTTACATTCTGGATTAATCACCAAAAGCCTAATTCATTCACTGAAACTTAAATTCTGCACACAGTACCATCATGAAGCATGAACAAGGCCTTTTCTTTTTTTTTTTTTTTAGTTTGCATGTTCTTCCTGTATTGAATGAATTTACTCTGAGTGTTCTGGCATTGAATTAACTATAGGTAAGAGTATGCATGTGTATGTGATTCATTTCCAATCTAATGAGGCTACCGCATATCTTGTATTGCCTTTTGTGACACTATTTTGACAGTGTAGGTGAAGCACAATGCTCAATGAATGGGTATATTCTGTGTTTCAAACAAATGACAAAAGATGTTTGTTGGCAAATATAAATATCTTTCAACTGGGAAGTTACAGTGGTATCCTCATAGGCTGAAAGAGCACCTTTTTTTTAACATTACTGTTTTGAAACATGCTGGTCGTATCTAGTTGTTCACTTAATAAAGAAAAAGCAATTTCTTGGAATCAGTCAAATGGATGTTTTTTAAAGAGACGTTTACTACCCTTTAATTTTCACACTGTGGTGCAGCTTTGCTTAGAAATACCTACACATACAGCTATTTTTAACTTTCACAAAGGATGTCTTTGTACGAGCGGGTGTGGGTGTACCCTGCTTAGTGCAATAATACCGCGGCTGTCTGCTCTCCACCACAAAAACCTGAAAATACAAGTAAAAACTATGCAAAGAATGAGCTTAAATAGAGGGATTCCACAGTGAAACAGCAAATGAATCAAAGGCAAAGAGCTTGAGATAAAGAAAAGCTCTCAGTGGAGAGATCAAAAGTGAAGCATTTCTGCACCTGCTGGCGACTGTGCGATGCTTGTTGGGGCTGCACGGCTCTCAGAGGGAAAAGAGACCACATATCTCCTCTTATGAAGGCGACCAAACACAAACACGACGGGACTGACGACTCTGTGCACATACACAAGGGTGATTTGTCAGGTCTTGTTTGCAAGCGTCTTGTTTTCTGGTTCGAGAGGCGGCGTGGCATGGGGAAGGACGGAGGGGCATTACATGAGAACAAAAAACTTGTTTTTATTTGGCGAGGTGATGCGTGGATGTGTTTCATTTAAAGAGTGCGATGTCTGCCATCCTCAACACACAATCATGGGAGTGCAAATACAAAGTGTCATTTCTCATGAACTCTAATGCGACACCCTAACCTGTTGGTGGCTGGAGATCGCAGGCACAAATGCCAAAATTCTGATGCATACTATGGAAACTTATTGACATTTGTATTTGTAGATTTCTTTTTGTGATCATTTTGGTCCTTTGCTGCCACTCTTATTCTACACTTGTCATCAGTTTGTATGTTGATCTGTATTGATGTGTCAGACATGTTTGAGTCACTAAGCAAGATTAAAGGTTTTGACAATCTAAGTTGAGAGGTCACTAAGGTGAATGAATTATTAAAGAAACGACGCCTGCATACTAACAGACTTCTGCATGTCTCGTTAAAATTCCCCTGGGATATTTCCTGTATGTCTTTACTAAAAATGAAGATGAACCTGGGTTGTTTATCCTGATAATAATTTAAAATGCCTTACACTGCACAGATTAAATGAGCATTAATTGAAAGCTCTGCACACATTGATACAACTGTGCATTGGCTTTCACTTTGGCTTGATTGGACAGAGACTCTGCAAGACATATTCAATTTCCATTTGGTTAGTCGAACACTCTGAGGGACTGAGACATCATTAATGTTATCAATTAACTCTTCTCTTCCCCCACACGCAAGTCAAAATGTCTGTTGTCCATGAGAAATATCTCTTGAGGTATAATTGCTTAAAATAGGTGTCAAACCTTAAACTAACACAGATTACGCTGTCAGTCAATGCATTAGATTATAGCAAGGCAATCAAACATATCCACAGGCCAAAACCAGGTCACCAGAATCTGGCCAACAGAATGACTTCATGGAGAGTCAACTTTTAAAGGAACAACATTCCAAAAAGAAAATAAATGATTTACACCATGTTCCTGTGGGGACACATTCCCCATAGAAAAGCAGCTTGCTGCCTGATTGCAAGTTTAATACCATTAGCACAGAAGTCACACTGTGAAGGTGAGTACACGAAAGTACATCGACTGAAATCTGCAGAAACTGTGACCAACAAGGCATCAGGCTTCTATTTACATCAGTCAGGATGTTAAAAAAAACAAAAAGTGTTTTCAATTATTTAAAAAGAAAATTAAAAAAAATCATATTACTAGTTTTACAACAATGTAGGAAAAAAATATCAAAGTTTTCATTATAATACAGATATTCTACTGTCTTTCTGGCTGCACAGAGTGGTAGTAGTAGAGAGCATATCCTCAGTTTCAGCTCAGGCTTGGGAGGCTTAGTTTTCCTGTGTGGGGGGAATGTACTTCGGTTTCCTCCCATATTCTAAAAACATATGTTTGAAGTTCATTGTGCTCTCTGAATCTGATCCTGACCTGTCCTTTCCCATAGTAACCTGGAGTCGGCTCCAGTGGTACACAAGATCAATAGATGGACAAATATGCTTTCATGTAAGTGTTCTGGCCCATATGACCTCAAACATACAAGGCTGTGAGACTGGAACACATTTGATATACCTGGGACATAGAAGTACATTGAAGGAAGTATCCATACAAATCAATATTATTGGATTTCATGAGTGACACAATTGCTAAATGAAAATTTAATAAAAGATGTTTATTTATAGGTTTTTGAGTCAATCCAAACACAATATCACAAAGTAAGCTTGTGCAGTGATGACACCAGCAGGCCTACAGAGGGTACATGTGCAAACACTCATTACTCAGGGTCTTTGTGTTCCTCCCACTCTGCCAACAAGAACTGTACCTATTTATATCATGCTGCAAATAAAACTAAGAGCTAACTACAATGAATATTATATCCAATCTCATTTGTACCTGCAGCAGCACAATTTATTTTAAAGAATTTGACAGAACTGTGTCTTCACGCAGAGATTAGGTTCAATTAGGGATCATCAGTGAATAAACACATGTGGGAGGTAGATTACTACATGGGGGCTTTTATATAGAATTCAGGTGTTGCAGCTCTCAGCACCCTGGTGTTGTACATACTTGCTCACCGCCATGCCTTACTGGAGCACTTAAATGGAACAAAGCCATTGTAAGTGTCATTAGTTACACCTGTGCTTTCCTTCCACCAGGATGCAGCTGCCGTTGTTTCCTCCTGAGCTCAGTGCAGCAAACAGCTGTCATGCACAGAGGAGCCTGCAAAGATTTTACCGCATTCTATGAATGCATCCATAAAAAAAAAAAAAAATTCCTCTTGTGTCAAAATAACAGGCATGTACAGCCTCCAGCCTTCGATTGCATGCAACAATTTACACATGGCAGGGAAGAGGTTGTAAACTAAAATGTTTCGTGTTCAAATTAAACCTTTTGAGATAGAGAGAGAGAGAGAAGGAACATAGTGTGTATGTATGAATGGGAAGGAGGTTGATGAAACAGTGAGGAAACAGGGAGTAGAAAAGAGACAGCAGTTTAAGTACTTAAGGTCAACCGTGCAAAGCAGAGAAGAGAGGTGAAGGACGGAAGACTGGATGGAGATGAATGACTGTGGTGAGAACAGCTATGAGATTGTGAAACAGCCCAAAATACAAGCGGCTGATCTGGAGGTAGTGGAGTTGAGGATGTGTGTGGGTTTGTTTCATTGAGATTAAACAGACTGGTTTTCAGAATGAGCACATCAGATGGCGGGCTCATCTTGGTACGTCTGGTTGTGAAAGTGAGAAAGATGCATGGTGGAGTTGACTTGGTCATGCAGGTAGGAGAAATGATGTATCGTAGGGGAAAAGGGTGCTGAGGAAAGAGCTGCCTGATAAGAAGAAGGCCAGTGAGGAGATTGATGGAGCCAGGGATGGAGGACGTGCAGGCGATTGGTGTGAGGAAGGAGGAGACAGGGTGTTAGACAATGATTTACTATGGTAAGCCCTAAAGGTAAGATACTAAAAAGATTTAATCGTGAATGCTGTGATTGTCCTTACTAAAAGGAAAAGATGTTGAGGGTACCCGTTACTGTCATCTTCCTGATGAAGGGTTCAAATATTGCTTCTCGTTGGATAAGAGACCGTGGTCATAAAACTTTACCAAAGGAGGTTTGTTTACATCCTGCAGGAACTGACCTCCGTGGCACTGATAGACACACTCCGGCTGCGAAACAACAACCGCACATCTCTTTGAGGCTAGACAATTGAAATGTGGAAGCAATACAGCAGCTCAACAAACCTTTGACTGAAAGACTCCACTTTTAATTAGCAGGGAATGAGATTCTCACAGGACTTCGTTTTCAATTTACCAATGACTGTTCTTAACACTTGTAATCTCCTTCGATCTGTTAATAACCTCTGAGTTGATTAAAGAACATAATCATCTTCATTCCGTTTTAATCTATTACAGCACTATCACTTTTTTTTTTTTCTCCTTCAACTTTCCTCAGTCTCAAGGACTTTGGCATGTGCTCTCATTTGTGGCACCGATAACATTTCTCAGCTCAGTCTTTCTTTATTTTTTTTCTTATGGTCTGGATGATTAATGACAAGCTGCTCATATTCATAAACCCTGTGAGCCCTGGCTAGTGCATGTCTTCTCGTGTACATCCTTACCGCTTCAAGTGGGTGTTAAGCGTAACACATCTGAGCCACTATTTGACTTTCTGGATGCGGTTCTACGTTCAGGGCCGTGCAAAAGCAAAAGATATTCTCCTCGGCTCAACTCACAGGCACTCAGGCGTTGATGAAAGCCGGGCCCCTCGCAGCGTCTCCACCGCAGTGTGGCTGCAAGAGGCTGAACTGACTTATCAATGGAATATAAGGAAAAATGTGGTGCTCACGGGTATCAAATGCTTCACTTTATTCCCCGCATGAAAATGTAAATTAGTTATTTGTAATAGTTTGAAGGCTCACAAGACATCAATCTTGGAGCCTTCGGTCAGTGTGAGAGCATGGTGACGTCAAGCAGACCCACTTGACAGTCAAAGTAGGCTTTTTGATATGTATATTCACTGAAATTATCGTCCTTGTGTCACTATCTCGGCATCTCATTATGTGCAATTAAATGACAAGAGAATTTTTGGAGTAATTGCCTGCGATTACAGGAGAGGTGGCTTCCATTAGCATTTAGCTTGTTTCATGATTTCAATTACCCTGTAAACCTTCAACCGTGAGACATGGTCGGTTTGAAAGGGGTAACAATGATGGACTAAAGTAGAAAGCAATTGTGCCTCTGTATCCTGAAAAGCATGGATCTAATTTCTTCAATGTGATGCAGTACAGATTCATGTCGGGGTGTACATAGGGGGAAATTACAAGGACTCGACCCTTTCCTTGGAAAAGCTGATAATTTGGTCATTTTTCCCTCCAACATATCATCGTGCCCCTTCGAAAAAAATGTGTAAGGAAAATATTTATGTTTTCACAATAAGCATCCAACTGAAAACATGTTCCCTTTGAGTGAGATTCAATCACAGGTGATATACACTACTGAGCCAGGACCGCAAGAGAGTCACTTTTCTCTGGCCCCATTGGTCCCCAGATGAGCTGTTATCGACAAACATGTCAGTCACCTCAGTGGACCCTGCTAGACTCTATCAAATGAGCCCAGAAAAAGCTTGGCTCCAAACTTGCATTTCTTCTTACTGTGAAGTTAAAAAGGCAACTTTGGGACAACGTGTGTCCTCGAGTGACTGTCTTACCTTTGTGTTTCACAGCTGGAGCGCTTTACAACTGAAGCAAGTGTGCCATTTTTTTAATTAGCTTATATATTACATGCCTGTGAGCCTCAGGAGGATCATAAGGAAAGTCTACTATATTTTATATTTTCTCCTTTAAACAGCTAAAGCAAGCTAAGGTTGAAGGACATTTTGTCCTGCTGTTATGGCAACACGTGCAAATGTCTGACTATTAAGTAAAAGTGAAGTAAATCATGAAGTAAAAGTTTATTTAAATGTCAAATTGGACATGTTTTCTTTAAGACACAGCCTTATTCAAAAGCAGATGTATAATCTCACAGTTTAAAATGATTAAAAAACAACAAAACACTGAAGCTGCAATATTAAAAGGTTGTGTAATTATTTTATGTTATGGGGGTGCCATCTGCTGGTTACTTGTATGGCGAAAAATACTATTAAACCCTGATCCACCACTAGGAGGACACTGCCTCCACTATGTATCTGCTACTGCCAGCACAACTTGATGAAACGCCTCATTCTGCAGGGAGGGGGACGTCTTATTTCTTGACGAAGGCTCGTGTTTTGTTTCTGCTACCTGACAGATAATATAATTCATGCTTTAGCACCGCCAGAGTTCAGACTTATGTTAGTTGTCTGCCTCGGATCCAAAGCAATCCTGCAATGAATTCAGCACTTTATCAGTGATAAAGACTATAAAACATCATGTAGATATGGATAAGAGCAGATAACTATATTAGTTATTATTTTATAAGTGTAATAAAATGTCCACTCTAAATAGTTTTCTAGTTCCGCATTAATAAATGAACTCCTGAGAACGACATTGAAGCCACGAGTCAGTCTTGTGGTATAAACAAAGCAGGGTTTGCCCCACAGTAAGTTAATTCATTGCCAGATTTTCTAATGTGTTTTTTGTTTTGTTTTTTAATAATAAGATATTTTGATCATTTCTGTTGGGATCTACAGACATAAAAAAAACTTTACTTGTTCTTCTGCTAGATGCACCTAATTTGCAATATGTGGTAAGTCTTCATATTAGATCTGCAACCATAACAACCGTTACACCTATTGTTTGGCACAACAGCTTATTTTAGCTATAATCATAAAATTGCATCTTAAATTGCATCAATAGTATTTTTTTTTTCTGGGGGAAAGTGCGTTTTAATGGAGTAATAAATAGCTGTATCATCACTTTATTTATTTTAATCATGATTCCATATAGAAAAGATGAAGGGGAAAAAATAGTGTGTTGAAAAGGCTCCCCCTGACCCCCAGA
>OMNM01003920.1:1363-13722 GCA_900302745.1 Parablennius parvicornis | reverse complement strand
GCTGTATCTAGCCTTGCATTTCTTTATCCTGAAAAGAGTTATTCAGCTGTATGATTGAGTTTGTGAAGCAGAAAACTAAACAAAGTACCTAAAACTCAGATAGATCCACACAGGATGACCAAGAATAATTTTCTTTCCCTGTCTTTTTTCTTTTTTTTTAATCCGTCAAAAAAAATCCCAAAACCAACAGAGACACACTAGCTGTTTCCTCCATGTTTCCAGTGTTTATGCTTACCTAAACTGCGGCTGCCAGCTACATATTCATTGCACAAACATGACAGCGGCATCACTTCCTTCAACTCTTGGCAAGAAAACCAAATAAACGCGTTTCCTGTAATGTCAACCTGCTTCTTTTTTTTTTTTTTTTTTTTTTTTTTTTTAAAGCAGTGCAGATGCAAGTCACTGTCTCAAAAATCCCCTCTGAATAACACAGTTGGTTTGAATGAGGATGTTTTTATAAACCAAACATATTCCCTCTGTTTTTTTGGCATAATGCTCACGGAAAAAAAAAAAAAAAGTGCACTGTACAGGAAAGTGTGGAGGATTTGGCTATGAGCCGCTCCGAAACGATTTCAGAGCTGAGCACCGAAGAACAAAGGGGCAAGGAGATGGGATCCTGGTGCCACGCCCTCGGGCTGTAGAGTCGGGGCCTTTATGGCAACCTTTGTTAAGCTGGTTGATACACTCTGTATCCCAGAATCCCCTTTCATCTTCCATGACACAGTGAGAGAGAAAGAGAGCTGCTGAAAAGGTTGGATATCCCAAAGAGTTGCTCAGAATGCACTGAAGCAGAGGAAGATCTGGTTGGAGGATCGGAGGAAACTGTGAATTTCTAATCTAGTGATAAAAATGCATGGGCGTCTCAAATAGTAATCATGCATTTATTTGTGAATTTGTTTAAAAATCTTGATCGATTGCTGAAAGGTTTTAAACAGTGTCTGCTCCATGTACCAGCTTTTTGTGGCCAAATATATGCAACGGTTTTTTTGAAACCTGAACTAAGAAATAAACAGGATAACCGTGGAACCAGTTTCCGTCTTAATCAGCTATCCAAGAAGCCAGATTAGGATGTTTCCTTTTCATAATTCCACACAGGATTGAGAGACAGAAAAAAAAATGTCAAACTGGAGGTTGATAGATCAATTTACCAGCTGTTCCAGTAGGCTTTTCCTTTAGCTATGATAAAAAAAAAAAAAAAATTATTAAAAAAAAAAATCCCTCTCAGTCTAACAGCATAATCTATGACACGCTTGATCTGTTATTCATTTGAAGTGTCGTGGCATCCTGCTTTATCTCCTCACGTGGTGGTGAACTCCTTGGCAGCACCGATACCATTGGATGCTGGGGGTTATTTACTATACACACAGTCATTTTAATGGTTATCATGGCTTCACACTAGCTAACACGTGATTGATTTCATCCTGCACATTAATGTTACAGTCAGTAAAAGCATTTGAAGCAATTTATACTCCCACAGCGTCTTTCTGATCAAACTTGCTCCCTTTTTGAAAATTACAACACTTCTTTTTTTAAATGTTCTCGTGCGTAAAAGTCATCTCAGGTCACACATATCCAGAACTTTTAAAAAAATTTTCCTACTAGATGACACACACACACATACCTGCTCAAGTAAGAAAACTCAAGATTCACACACTGACACCCATGCACACTCAGTCTCTCACTGCTGTAGGCTTTTATCCTCAGGCACCTGGATGGCTGAGAAATACACACAGAAAAAGTAATAATTTGGGGAAGGTACACATTCTCCTTCTCTAAGACAGACAAGGCTTTTGTCTGGAGGCAGTGAGGAGTACTATTGTTGGAATACAGAGGTGGTGTGGATAGTTTTTGAGTCCTTGGGGAGTCCTCTGTTGGTGCACCCTCTCTCTCTTCCCCCGCCCCACCACCCTCCATTTGTGGAACCATGAGGCGCTGGTGATTTATCAGTGTTAGCCACATGGACCAGTGAAATTAGAATAGGGAAAAATGTCTGATGTCATTATCTGCGGAGCGCGGCAGAGTGAATGTCTCTAAATGTCATTTTCGAACTGCAATAGCGCGTTTGTAGAGAAGTCATGAGAGATGATCTGTGACATTATGCCCAAGCGTCTTTTATGAAGGCTATAAAGTAAGTGAGAAAGAAAAATAAACTCGCTCCGGTTCAAAAAAAGGAAGAATTGTAATGTCTAACAGCCTTTTCATCCTATAAGACATACTGAGTGTGTCAATGCCCTCTGCATACACCAACACACCTCCAAGCATCCAAAAATAAAACCAGGGAGACAAATGCAAACTTTTCAACCCTTAATTTACTTTCATGCTTGATTTATTTGGTTACAAATAGTAAAACCGCTCCAGTGCAGTACATCTGTGACATTTTTATTTAAGCATTCACTTATCACTGCCACTTTAGAAAGGGCTTTTCTCGTTCTATTCATGAGAAACAGTTTGAATGTTCAGTCTGGACACAGAAACGTCTGCAATAATGACTCATACATATGTAATACTTATATTTAAAACCTCATTCTGAAGTGGCTTCAGTGGGAGTGAAAAGGCTCGGTTATCTCTGGAATACCATGATGACATGGTGAACACACAGAGTAAGTAGTTTCTTTTTTACTACATTTGTCATCTTTTCAGGCACAAGTGTAACTGTAGCCGTGTGAGGCCGGACTTAGACACATTCAGACTTTCAACATTTCGCCTGAAATGGGTTTTTGATCTTCCAAGTGATGATTTAGGCTTTAAAAACATTCAAGATAACAACATAAATTTTAATAGGGAGACATGTTTTCTTCTTGAGGAGCCTGAGTAACTTGACTTTGACCTTGTAACTTGGGTCAAGTGTAAAGACTAACATTTTTCATTGAAATAAATGGTATTTATAATTTGTCTTTCACAACTAAGTTTAATGTTTTTAATTAAATTTACCTTTGTGAGAGGACAAAGACCTTAAAGAACAAAACAACCTGGATTCTTTAAACTAGACCAAGAGTGATCCATCCATCCATCCATCCATCCATCCATCCATCCATCCATTCATCCATCCATCCATTCATCCATCCATTCATCCATTCATCCATCCATCCATCTATCCATTCAGCCATCCATCCATCCATTCATCCATTCATCCATTCATCCATCCATCCATGAAAGCTGACGCTGGAGGTGAATATGGACAAATCCAGGGTTTTCCCTGGACAGGTCACCAGTGAGAAGCAAGGTAAATATAAAGTGACAAACACACACACATGCACATTCACACATACAAAATTAGAATCACCAACTAGCCTCAAAAGCATGTTTTTTGGACTGTGGGAAGACACAGAAGTGGAAAACCCATGCAAGCACATGCAAACTCAGCACTGAAAGCCTGCATAAGCCCAAACTCACACTGGGGATATTCTTGCCATGAGGCAAGCTTGCTAACCAATATCCACTGAGTGACTCAAAGGACCAATCATATTGAGACTATTTAGACCAGACTTGGACAGTTAGGCAACCAACTTGCAGTTCTTAAACCAGAGCCTGACACTTTACATGAAACTGCCATTTTTAGAATTGAGTCAGAATCCATAAATCCAGACCAAGATATCAGATTGAGTAATTTCACTGTATTTAATATCTTATTGTTTTTGTGTCACTTTGTGTGAAATCCTGACCAACAACAGTTGCAAAATATCAAGAAAACATGTGAATGAAAACATTTAAAAAAGATGCAGAATTACAATTTCTTAAACTTTTAAAATGTTGAAAAATACATAATATTGACATCTAACGTAAGAGTATTCTGTATGCAATACTGACGGAAGTTACATTGATGAATATATTTGAACATTTGGATGTAATGAAAGTTGCATTAAGTGAAACAGACAAACTTTATAGGACGCAGGAACATATTAGATAGTAAGTTAGGATACAGAAGAAGGGGTGAGAATAATGAGGTATTTGTTCTTCCTCCTCTTCAGACATAATGTTTGTTTGTGAGCACATGTGGTATGAAAGAGTTTATATTGGATAATATATTTACTGTCATTGTGCATTGCTGTATGATGAGCTATATATCCTAGTTCTATGAATGCACAAACTGTTTATATAACTGTGTATTTAAAAATGTAAAAAAATGTTATGATCTACATGTCTGACATAAGTTTTCATCATCTTCAAACTTGAACTCTAAGTGGAAATGCTTTTGCTGTAAGATAGGAGTGCAAACTACTACACCTCCAAACCACCCTTAATTTTTAAGGTGATCATCATAATTATTTTTGCCTCAATCTTTTTAATTAGTGTTTATTTGCAGTGTTGATTATTGTGAGAACGTTATCCTCACATGCACAAACGATAAAATGTGCACAAAAGGGAATATCAGGGGGACCAAGGGAGTCTCTAGTTATCTATATCTTCCATGGATTGTATAAACAAAAACTATCTGCCAGATTATTAAAATGATGCTAATACACATTTAACTGGATAAGTGAAAAATTTGAGCTACTTGTGATGATAGAGTAAAAGTCATTATGACTTGCCCTACTTTAGAGACAATGAATGCTTTCACAAAATTTCATGCCAATCCATCCAAAGCAGTGGACAAACCCATCCCCTCAAACCAAATCTGTAGCGTGGCTTAAGAGTCAATTGTGTGCCTGCAGAGTCTCCATGTCTACTTTAGAAAAACAAAGTTGTTTTTTTTGACAAAAAAAACCCCCAAAAAAAACAGAGAACTGGGGCATTGTTTTCATTCACATGGCACCTCAAATCAGCCTTAACCAGAAGAGATAAATTTAGCAGTTGGGTCAAAACTTTGAAGCTGAACAATGGGTGACAACCATAAACCAGTCCTCACGTCACACCCTCATCTTTTGGAGCAAATCTCATTTCAGTTTTGCATTAAAGCTGGGTGTAATTGGCAAAAAAAAAACAAATGAGTATAATACCCTGGGACATCAATAGCACAGTTAATTACACCAAATGAGAATCTTAATTAAAGCTAATTGAAAAGAAATGCTATCTGATTGATACGCTTTCAGTTTCTGTTTGCCAAATGTGCTGTAGGTCATGAAGCATCACTAAATTTTCCAAGTGAATTTGCATGTTTGGAAAAGATTAATCCATGGTACTGCTTTCTACAAAATGCCAGAGGCTGATATGAGGTTGGGTTTTTTTGTTTTGTTTTGTTTTGTTTTTTTACAGTTAATGTTAAAAATACTGTCTCCTTGGATAAACAGCTCAGAAAAACTAGCCCCACTGACTTTGCATTTACATGTGGGTTTTGCAGGTGTGGCTGAGTTTGTGTTCTGTATACCCCCAGGCACAGACAGCACCAAAACATGTAGGGCCTTTTTGTTTTTGTGCTGAACTTATGCAATGGCCCCAGCCAGAGGCTTATGATCAGGCTGTCCTGTGGGCCGGCCTGATAGCTGGGTCAAACACATTCTTGCAAAACATGTTTCCGTGTTGTTGTCGGCCCCTGAAACATTGTGTCATATTAGGGCATTGAACTTTTCTTCATTTATATTATCACTGACTGACGTACAGAGGCCATACATGCCTTCCAGAGCCTCCTACCTAACCACACCTCCAATAAACTGTGGCAAGAGTTCAAATTCTGCAAAAACATCGGGGGAAAAAAAAGGTTGTGCCACTAACCCCATTTCTCAGCTGCCTACACTGTATAAGAGCAGCGGTGCAGGTAGAGGGAGTTGGCTTGTGAATGTGTAACCTACAGTTCTAGACAGAGAGACCACAACCAGGGAATTTAACATCCAAGAAGAAACCAGTCTGCTGAATAACATTTTTAAGGTAAGCAACGATCTGCCTGTGAGTTTAAAGTGACTTTAAGTTCATGCTTGCTCCTCTAATAGCCCACCCCTCCCTGCATCTTATAACATCCTGCATGAACGCAGGTTTAATTTTAGCCCTCCAGAAGCTCCTCATACTCAAACTTGCATATGTTTCCTGCCATTTAAAGCAGTTCTCTGTTTCTACTTTCACTTCAGCCTCTCTGCAGCCCTCCTGGTTGGCGCGTCAGTCCCGGACGAGGGGGCGGTCGCGTGGCCGTCACGTCATATCGGCCGCCGCGCTCTCATTGGCTGCGGAGCCTCACCCGACACAGCTGTGATTGTTTTCCGCAGAGGAAGCCGCGGACCAGGCTGGTATGAGCCTCTTGCGCGCGCGGTGCAAGCAGTGTGTTTGCATTTGTGTGTTGTGTTAAACCATGAGGTGAACCAACAACGTGATCGCGGTGTTACAGAGAAAGAAGAAGAAGAAAACAAGGAGGTGGGATCACTTTGGATGAGGAGAGCGTTCTGTCTGCAACAGACACTGAAGACGTCTGGAGATCAAGGTGAGGATTAGGAATTTTTTTACAACCTCCTCTCTCATCCAGATCCTCTGCATGTGTGTAAACGACTCGTTTCCCTTTTTCAGCCACAAAGTGCCAAATGTCTCGGCTAGACGACCACTGCTGGAGCTGCTCCTGTTCTTCATCCCAGGCTGAGATCAAGCACTCTTCCTCCGGAGCGACCTGGCTGGCGTCCAAAGCCGAGGAGATGATGTCCATCCTCGCCTCGGTGCTCGGCAATGCCTACGGCTCGCTGCACGACGTCCGGACGGCCAACCTGATCCGCCGGGGTCTGGTCCTCTTCGCGGTGGGGGTCTTCCTCGCCCTGGTGCTCAACCTGCTGCAGATCCAGAGGCATGTCACCCTGTTTCCAGAGGAGGTCATGACCACTTTGTTTTCGTCCGCCTGGTGGATCCCGCCGTGTTGTGGAACCGGGGCCGGTGAGTGATCGATCACCTGCATGGAACACGGTGTTGTGTAGAGTTTTCTTGCAGTTTGATGCAGGTTTTACTAGTTTGTGGATCATGTTGTGGGGACAAAGGCATGCAGAGTGGGGAGGAGTTAAACTGCAGCAGCCTACTTTCTTAAAAAAGAGATCCTGTAAAATTAGTCTGTTTATAATAAACATTCCATTGATGCATAGTCTATGCAAATTTCTGTATTTGTAAAATAAATGTATTTGAAATACAACCCACAGATATTATTTACAAAGTGAGCACCAAAATATAGTGCTGTTTCAGAACAGCGTTTGAACTCTTTTTTAAATAAATGCCAAATTGTATGATCAACAAGCCATAGATCATCACTTGACTTTTTTTACGTAGCTCTAATATAAGCTTTCCTCTCCGGATAAACAAGTTCTGATGGTTTTGTCTGGTTATCAAAAAAAACAAACTCATTTGATATCGCTGGTAATGTTTCTCGCGCTCTGATTGGCCGCAACAGCCAGATTCGAGTTAAGAGGCGCTCTGATTGGCTGATGTCATAACGGGTGAGCTGAGTGGGCGGTACCTTTAGGGCCAGGAACCCGGAAGTGAGTAAGAGCAGAGGGAAGGGGGGGGGACTGCATCAGGATTCCCCCTCATTGACTCCAGGGCAGGAAACAAAACAGAAACAGAACTGAAGTCCTTATTTCACTCCAGACCGCCCCATGCCAGCACTATGTTACTAGTTTACTTTATAATCAGGGAAACTGCATGCATTTATTACCCAGAACCTCATTCAGACATTTTTTAATTGCCTGTGACATTCCCTATCCTCATTAAAGGCTTATTTTTAACTGAACATCCAATTTTTACTTGAATGTATCAAATGAAAAATCTTCTTTAGCTTCCCCAGAAATGAAAGCATGTCTCCTAATTAAATTTACTTTTTAAAACTAGTAAAGCAGCAGATATACAAATTAAGTTTACTGAAACCAGCAGGAAACAGTTTTTGATTGACAAACACAATAATGTATTTTTGTGAGACACTTTTTTCTTGTCAAAAGGATTTCGTTTTTCAAAGTATACGATTGAAATAGTTGTATATCATGACTTCAGAAACTAATCTAAACTCTTCTCACCACACATAACTCCAGATGTAGCCAAAAGCTACTCATCTGATGTATATAATTGAAATAGAAATATGATGAATATTTTGCTGATAAAAACATTAAAACATACAGACATTAAAATCAAAACGCCAAATATTTAAATGTCTCAACACATTCTGAACATATTTGAAATAGGATTGTTTAAACGAGGTACGTGTATTAATGAGTCACTACTCCTGGAAATGTGTTTTCAGCAAAAACTTTGTCAGAGCAGCTGTATGACATAATATTTTTCCCACTGCATTTCTGCTTATCTTGTATAATTTAGTCCTGTTTGTTCCTCTTTTGCAGCTGTTGTCGGTCTGCTATATCCCTGCCTCGACAGCCATTTGGGAGAGCCGCACAAATTCAAGAGGGAGTGGGCCAGCGTCATGAGGTGTATCGCAGTGTTCGTCGGCATCAACCACGCCAGTGTTGTATCCTTTCACAATGAGATCCAGTTGTAGATTCAGAATTCATTTTGGGCGGAAGTAGTAAATGTAAATGCACTTAATGTGCATGCCTCAGTTGCTTTCATCCTTTTGCTCACACACTAATGGCAGTCGTTGCCATAAGCATATGTTGTGATCGGGAATAAAAAATTCCAACCTTTAAATTGGAAGATGACCTCCTCCACCAAATGAGCCGCAACAGTTTAATAATAATTAGCCTGTAGTTTTATTATTTATAGACTATCCAGTGTTACTTTGACATGAAGAAGCAGGAGTTAAAGTGACAAGTTAAAAATACTCTCTTCATGGTAAAATACGCTGCAGGGGGTGCTTGCACTTTGTCCGGTATAAGTAATTTTACTTGAGCATAATTTATTCTATGTGACCTACTTTTCCACTTGCTGAGTACAACCTTTTGACAAAAGATTTGAGAATTTTTTTTTTTTTTTTTTAATGTTATTTACCGTTTTTAAGAGAAATGTAGTAACACCAGTAAATGAAATGACATTTCTGCTTTTAATGATTCATTAATGTAGTAAAGGATTTATCGGCGAGAGTTCAACTTCAGTACTTTCACAATAGTTGGTACGTGACTGCAACTTTTCGGGATGTTATTCACCTCTATTGGGAAGTGATGCCATCTGCCCGGGCAAATATTTGAATAAGAACCTGCCACGCGTCAATGTCATACACTTTGTCCTCAACGTCACGTAACCCAGAAACTAGACTTCGACAACAATGTGCAGCTGTCCCTCACGCTGGCAGCGCTCTCCCTGGGACTGTGGTGGACCTTCGACCGGTCCAGGAGCGGCTTTGGCCTGGGCATCACCACCGCCGTCTTAGCCACGGTGTTCACGCAGCTGCTGGTCTACAACGGCGTTTACCAGTAAGTCTTCTACAGAGACTCTTGCACTATTGTGTTTACCTTTTGGAGGAAAGTAAACTGTGATGTGCAAGGTGTGGTGGTTTGTTTTAATGTGGCTCCAACAATGAAAACACTGCTGCCTCATGTAAGTGTTAATACTACAATACTCTGCAAACCTAATTCTGACTTCAAGGAAGTAGAAGAAGCTGGAAATACCTGTACTGCCTGCTATCAAAAACAAAAGTGACATCAGACATGAAGCCTTATAGTGTTATGATAGATCCTCTTTTCGGGGGGATTCGATGTAAAAAAGAGCGAAGAGTAAACTATTTCAATCTGTAAACTATTTCAATCTATAAACACAAACACTAATCTGTGCGGGCATTCTCATGTAGTTCAACTGGTAATGTTGGAATTAGTTACATGACGTCTGTTGGAGATTTTTGTTGTCATTCTGCCTCCATGGCTAACAGACGTACATGAGGCTTCTTGTTTGGTCGTCTTAACCTCGTGAGCAATTCAGACAATTTTTTTTACATGTTAAATTAAAATTTTTCCTGTTCTCTTTCCTTTTCAGGTATACGTCTCCAGACTTCTTGTATGTGCGCTCCTGGCTCCCGTGCATATTCTTCTCGGGCGGTGTTACCGTGGGTAACATAGGACGCCAGCTGGCTATGGTAAAGTCTGCAACTATTTATAATCTGTTCCCGTCTAACCCAGCGTTTGTCTGTGCCTGGTCCAGAAGTACCACTGACCCGCGTGTTTCAGATGCCTGTCTGCAACAACACTCCCTAATTTTAGATTAAAGGTTGTTATTAGGCCAAGCTCTGATTGAAACAAGGTGTGTTGAAGCAGTGGCAACTAAAACATGTAAGAAAGTTTTTTGTTTTTTTGGATATTTTAATTTAGGGATCAGAGTCGTATACGGATGTTTCTTCTTGTTGCTGTATCAGATCACCACATGCTGTTATGACGGAGCACATCCAGCCTGTCCAAACTGATTAACCCCTCCAAGAATGACAGGTTTTGTCTTATAGCAAAGAACAGCGTTTCCTCAAACTGCATTGTTTGCACTTTGCTCAAGTGTATTTGCCGATTTGAGAGTCTACATTTATTTTACGGACAAAATGGTAACAAAGTTGTGACGTAAAAAGTCTCGCACCATAATTTACATGTTTCACGGACAAAGACCTTTTGTTTCTCGCAATTTTAAGACAATATTCAGAGAAATGCAAATTTTTACAAAACTTCAATTGTTTTTGTTTCTGTGATGATTTTTTTTTTTTCAATCTGGTTTTATTTATGTTATTAGACATGTTGTCAGATAAAATGGATCAGGACTCAAATTTTAGATTCGTACTGGTGTAAAGTGTAATTCAAAACATTCACTCAGTTTTTAATCTTTGAGTTTCTTGTGACTGTTGGCTCTGTGTCCTAAAGAGTTCAACTTGTTTTCACTTTCTATTTTACAGTGAAATATTCCTCTAATAAGTAACATGATCACGTCTTTTAAATGGTGGGGTTTCAGTAGAAACAAGTTTTTTTTGTTTGTTTTTGTTTTAATAATCCACCAAGGTAAACTTCAGACACAGTGAATTTATTTGCTCAAAATATCAAATCACAGTAGGTCAGTATCAGTCTCTGCACTTTGCCTAAACTTAAACGGAAAATAATGACATTTAAACAACTCCCCTGCACCACATATGCTGTATTTGTTGTTGTATAGCTCAACGTGGCAGTAGATAACATTGTCAGACGGTTTAACTCTGTGCAAAGAGCGTTGAACGCCCCCGTCCTTCATAATTATCCCATCACGTCAGCTTTGATGTCTCCATTAAGCTTCTGCCCAGAAGCCTCACCTCATTCTGTCTGTAAAGTAAGAGTCCCGTCACTCCCTCAGTTTGACTCAGTGAAAGCGTGAAAGCAGATTAAGAGCTGTTGTTTTTCACAGTCGTGGCGAGACACAGAGCCAGTCAGGACTCGGCTGACCAGAGGGTCATTTGCTACTCGTTGTTTTTGTTTGTGATGAGGCCCAAGGAATGTTGGCACAAGTCTCAACTCGTGTTTTTTTTTTTTCAGCATTTTTTTTTTCTCGGCACAAGGTCATATTTAAGACGGAAAGGAGAGAATTTTCTTTGTGATTTGACTTTTTTTTTTTTTGCATTGAACAAGTGGAGCAATCTGTGTAGGAGAGGAAACCCAGACAATATATGAAGCTCAGATCTTTCTGACAAACTTTCATCAGGTGTAGTCTTTCAGAGTCCGCGATTGAACATTGTAAACTCTTGACACAAACAACACTGCATATCCTGAAAATGTTTTTGATGACCTTTTTGCTTGCTCAGCAAAACTTAATTTTGCTGAGCAAGCAAAACCTTGTATACAAGATGATGATGATGAGGAAAAAACATTTAAAAAAGGAACTGAGAAAGGTTAAATTGCTTCACTGACCAAGTCATTGGATGGGGGGAAGAAACCTTGAATTCATTTTAAATGGTTGGATTTAGCTGAAAATTTGAGTTTGTGTAAAATTGAAACTAATGTGTGATTTATGTGTTGACCATATAAATCAGATGTCTTCTCTTTTCAAACCAAGAAATCACAGTATTGAATCTCAAATTTTTGTGCCAAATTGATATATTACTAACTCAAGACATCTTTTCTTTCTTCAGGGTGGTGTTGAGAAACCTCATATGGACTGATGGGTGAACTCCAGACCAGCAGAGAGAAACAATAGCGGGTAACGGGCCGGCTGGTTGAGCGCTGATCAGTTTTGAGAAGAGGAAAAAGGACTCCTTTTTTTGTTGTTGTTGTTTTTTTTTTTTTTTTTTTTTTTGCTCCATCCTTTGTTGTCATGACAAAGTGCAGATCAGAAAAGCCCCTCTTCTACGCGTGCCATGTCCTCTGCAACCTCCTTGTGGCCAAACCACCTCTCCCTCCCCGCCCTTGGTTCTTCTCCGTCAGCATTAAGAGGCTCTTCTCTGCGCTGCAGGCGGGAGGAGGACACTGTTTGCCTTTTCTGTGGTCTTCTTTGAAGTGATCAGTCAACGGGTTTGTTTTTATGGGGTGGATTTGTGCTTTAGTGTGAATGTATCCAGGTCATAGAAGAAAGGACATAAGGGGGCT
>OMNM01003919.1:9358-43975 GCA_900302745.1 Parablennius parvicornis | reverse complement strand
TGTTTCAAATTTCAGTACTTCTGAACAAGTACACCAACTTGTAGCAAATATTTGGTGATTTAAACATTGTACATAGAATTAAGCATACACAATAATCTTTATATATTTATACAGCTACACTACAATCAAATCCCTCAAAAAAACAAACAAACCAAAAAACCCTTGAATGCTTGAGGCTAAGTGAGCAAATGCACAAATGAAAAGGGAATGAATTCATGAAATTCCAAATATTTGAGTTGAAATGAGACTGTCTGAGGCTTTGATTGCTCTGGGGTTCAAAACGTGTCAAATAATACCTTATTAAGACACTTTATCAAACATAAAGCTTTGAACTTTTTTTTCAAAGGGACAAAAGTGCGATTCCAAAAAGTAATTTAAATGGGCCTTAAAGGAAAAGTTTGTGAACAACAGATTTAGATAAGAATCAGTGAATAAAATAAAACCCAAAAAAGGAGGGCTATTAATTTTGGACACATAAGGAGTAGAAAAAGTTGTGCTGATTAACCAAAATCTGCATGTTTTCCCACAATATTAAAGCATTTTATTATGTAAAGTAGGTTTTTCTCAGCATACATCAACACATACTGTCTAATTTCATTACCTTGCTTTAAAAAACAAGGCGTGTTCTCAACTCGGAGAGACATACAACCACCCTAATGCATGACCTTCAAACATCAGACCTCTAGTCTGCTCAGTCTAGTTTCATGCAGTTCCAGTTCCAATAATTTGGCAAAGTAGAGGTGAGCTAAGTTCAAGTCCCGCCCCCCCATGTGGCTGAGTAACTCTCACAGAGAGATTTCCAAGTCTGCTGGAGCTGCGCTGCATTCAGGCTCCATATCACGGATGCACAGCAGGAGTCAAAGATGTTCGATTGTAACAGATAATCTCCTCCAGACTTGTGGCAGCTTTATTTGATTTAGTGTTCGTGCATGTAAACACAGACTTTGGACTGAGTTGCTCAAACCATGTCCCTATGTCACCCAGCATGCATTGCAACATTATAATTCATGCTTTGCAAAGAAACGTATGGGTTCCTCCAGGCCTGATTTAAAAAAAGTCACTTCATTTTGAATATTACAATAAATAAAGACTCACTCACAACATTTCATAAGAAAAGACACCGTTTATTGACTTTCTTGTCTGCCGTCTTATGCAAAGAGGATACAAGGAAACAACAGTGTAATAATTTAAACAATATATAAATAAACATGGATTTAAGGGAATGTGTGTTTCTTTCAGTTCTGGAGAGGGCAAATTAAAAAAAAATGAAATGGAAAAGAATGAGCGTGAAGGAGGAGTCTCTTCTGCATAAATGACTGGCGGTGGAGGATTTGCCAAAGGTTGTATCAAAAATGTATACTTTAATTTATTTATCAAATGAGCAGATTAATGTTGTCTCACTTTATGTTGCAGAGATAATGGTCAGCACAGGGTTTATTTATGATGTATTTGTCACAACAAAAGTGTATCATTTATCAGAAGTATTGTCTAAACCGGGTTTTATTCATCAATGTTAAGATGTTTCTTAAAATCTCTTTTATCCAAAATATTTAGTTCTTGAAAAATAACAAGTTCATTAATAAAAACAAAACACTTTCTTTTAGACAACTCAAAAATGTTCCCTTCTCATAACTGCTGGTAACCAATCATGATGTATTTAATCTTTCGGAGTAGTCACTTATGAATACTTAAAAACTGGACAAATTGACCTTGATCATGTGGAGCTGAGGCAGCAAAAAACACAACATGTGCTATTTATGTTTGTAAGGATATCTACATGTCAACATTAAATCAACATATCCTAAAATGTCTGTAAATGGGAAAAATATCCCAGAATAACCCTAAAAGGTTTTACTTCCTCTGATAAACTATTTAGTGCTGGTGACCAGATATTAGAAACACTGTAACTTGCACTAATTTGAATTAACCAGTGCATATCAGATTTTTTGTTTTGTTTTCATGGTTGATTTTTTTTGCACAAGTGAGTTTGATTTGCTCCTGGTTTTGTTTGAAGATTAGTAAATAAATGTCAGAAGGATGTATTCTGTGTCTACAATTAGTATTATCTCAAAAACACAACTACTAATAGTTTCTGGCATTTTAAAACATATTTAGATTAGACAAAATTGATTGATTTCTATTCATCTGCTCAATTATGTTAAATTAAAAGATTCAGGCTGGAGTGACTCATAAAAGTACTGCCACAACATGAAAGAGCCACAAGATATTTTCAGTGAGCGGTATCTCCAGACAGTGGAGGGATTAGCTAAATAATAAAGATCCTGTTTAATTTTACTTCTGATGGTTTGATGATTTTAAAGTTGTGAAAGTAGAATAACAAAGTCACGGATGTGTTGGTTTCTGCTGAGAAATTTGGCCGTGGACTCAAACGCTGACCTGACCTTCAAGTGATGACAATACAGGGGGACATTATAATCGAATTGACTTGTTGGGAAGAGGCGTGGTGTGAGGTAGAGTTCCGGGGAGCTTTTGGATAAAACGATAAGACGTCTCTTGCTGAGATCGAACGCACGCCGGTGGCACGCAGCAAGTCCCTGTGAGCGGCGTGTTTATTATGCAGACAGGTTGATGGAGAGGACAGTTATGTAAGCATTGTTGAATTTCTTTTTAGGTTAGTTTAAGGCACTGCAGCAGGTGGATGTGAGTGTGTGTTTGCCTTGTGTGTGTTTGCATATTGTGGAGGTGTGAGTCTTCAGTCTACTTCTGTCAGGCCGCACGGTCTTCTGAACTCCTGCCCTCGCTCATGAATCCATTTGTTCGACACTGATAAAACAGGAAAAAAAAAGAAGAAACCAGGTCAGATAATTACAATACAACAATTTATAAGAATCTCTGTGACAAAAATGAATAATCTCTAAAAGTTCCTAACAGTGATGGCGTCCTTTTTCTTTTTGTTTGCTGAGTTTTAACTGATTGGACATGTTTCAAGTGCTGTTCAATTAAATATCTAATTTCTTATGTTGCTTTCTCTATATATAACATGTGAAGTTGTAACAGATCGTAATGAATATGACCATCGATATTCAACCACGACTAAAGTGGTGATGAGGAGATCTGCAAGGTTCAAGACTTCAAAGCGTCAGTAGCCCAAACAGAAACTGTCTGCATGGTTAGACTGCTATGTGCTCAACACTCAGCATGGAGACGTTAAACATCTAATTCTTCTTTGATTTGGACCAATCAAGATAAATCCAGGGATTAAACTAAACTAACAGTCTTCTCTTCCTCCAAACGTTACATAATAGGCGGATTACATCAGAAATTTGGATTTAACAGAATTAGCTTGAGCAGCTTGTTGCTCACTAGAAAGCAGAAGGCACGAGAAGTCTCATATTAGAAGAGTTGATAACGTGTTCGAGGGATCCTAAATCTTCAAAAGTGTCAAAAGGAAAATGTAAAATGTGTGGCTTTTCGAAAGGGGGAAGTGAAGGCACAAAGGAAAACATGTTCCAGATAAAGAGGGACATGATGACCTGATCTGACTCACTGAGGGGTTTGCTACCTCAGACGGGCCTATTGAACTCCAGTAAACAAGGTTTGAGATGAAGAAACTGCACACGATGTTCTCATCTGAGGTGACAACACTCAGTCTGAAAGATAACAGGATCCATCAGAGTTTCAGCATCTGCCACTGAACACACTATATTGAAATGTATATTTGACTCCATAGACCAGGATGTACTCCAACGTTTGGTTGGTTGTTTCTTGGACTCTGTCCTCAGCTAGACTGCGTTTACACCGTCAGTGTAACGTGACTCAATTCTGATTTTTTGACCTTGTGCGGCACAGATCGAATCTGCTTGTGGACAGTGTGAGCAGGAAAAAGACACAAAGATAATCAAATCTGTGACCATTAGTTTGTTACATAAAGCGTAAACATGCTGTAAATAAATGAAATGAAGGTGATCCAACAGGAGGAAAATCCAGCACAGGGGTCTCCTCAGGAGGTCACACAACCTCTTGTGGAAATTTGCATGAAAAGTATATGTTGAAGATCCAGAAGTTTGTAAATACTACAAGTACACATGTCCAATGTTTCAGGCAAGTGTATTCGTGAGAATCAGATTTGGATCACTTGATAGAAATATGTTCAACTGCACGGTCAAAAAATAAATCTGATTTAGGCAGCAAATCCAATTTGAGCAACAAGATTTGCAGTATAAATGCAGACTTAGTGTCCCTGTTTGACAAGTTGTTTTTTTTGTTAGATTGCCATTATGCTCCATTTGGAAGGAGTTGTTTTTAGTTAGTGTTCTTTCCTTATTGCAGAATTTAATTTAGCAATACTTGTCTGTCTGTCCTTTTTATCCATTCTGACAAACTTTAGTACAATCAGCTAAATGTGTCAAGCCCCTTAGATATGAGGCAATGGAAGTATTAGTCACTTAAATCAATGTGTTTATTCATGTACAAAGACGCCCAAATGCCATGTAGCAGCCCACCATTAACCTCCTGGGCTACAGAGCAGTTAGAGACTAGTTTTACAACACCATCACCAATGAAAACAATATGGAATGTAGGCGGTGGTGTCACACACACACACACAGAGTAAAAACAGGATTCAAAACAAACAATGCAATCCCAGAAATTCCACCCATTGGAGCAAATCGAGTCCCAATCAACTCTTGAATTTGGATTTTAATAAAGACAAGATGATGGCGACTGTTGCCACATTAGACCTTTTTCATGTTGTTTGTCACCATGACAACGGCGTTCCACGATAGGATTCCACTTCGTTTTGTTTCTGATTTCTGAGTTGATTAAACTTGTCGACGAGTCATACAGAATTGTTAGTTTGGTCAACGTATAAATCTGGTAGTGAACGTAAGGATACAATTAATGACTAAACACACAAATGGAAACATACGTTCTATTCATCGATGGAATCGAAAATGTATCATCACATTCAGAAAATACAGCTGTTGAGAGGTCTAACAGGAATATTAAGTATGTGTCCAAGTGTTTAGAGTAACTTTCATATTGTGTAAGGAGAAAATATAAAAAGCCTGGAAATCCTGGAATACTGAGCCAGGGAAATAAAATTTAAAAAAAAAAAAACTGACATCTTAAGGATTTATTTTTAAATTGGCACTGCGTAAGATGAATGTTTTTTTTAAAATCTAATCACGTTTGACAAATAATGATCGTGCATCATGAATAGGAATGGTGGGCTCACCCCATTTACTTCCTACGAGGACTGGACAAGCTGCATGCCTAGTCCTATAGTCGCCCTCCCCGCTCCTGAAGAGATTATACCAGAATACTGCTGTCCCCTGCGGAGAAATGAACCATGATGGTACATGTGGTGTGACTGACAGAAAACAAACATGAAGAGTCTAACACACCATGAGGCAGAAGATGGGTTAAAGAGGACCTGGAGGGCAAGAGGATTCAAGCCGAGTGACCACACTGCAGAAATACACTGACCCACCAGATCCTCAAACTGTGCTTTTGCAGTCAAAAAAAATAAAAAATATATATAAATATATATACATACACACACACGTACACAGAGAGAGAGAGAGAGAGCTACAGAAAACCCAGTTGCCTGCAAACACTAGCAGCATAACATAATATAATATAAATAATAACTATGTGAAACATAATGTCTTTATTGTCCATTGAGTCACACACATGTACACCACAGAAAACATACAGTCTGTTGTTATAACCTTTCTAGGCCAGATCACAGCTCCAAAGTCAGGAAACACTGTGGCACCTCCCGCTGCAACATCACTCATCTGGAAACAGACAAGAAACTTGACACTTGGAAAATAGAGGTTTTTTTCCATGATGAATGCATGATTATCTAAAGGAGAAACATGTACCTTAATCAAACTTTGTATAATCTATGTACATTATTGTTTGCTTGAAAAACTATTTTAAAAGCAACACTGAGCATGTCATTATATTATAGCTTTTACTGTTATATTGTAAAATAAATAATGTTATAAAAAAACGTAAAACAAGTGGCATTCAACATGTTTGATTCACTTCTTATCATGTAATTCCGTCAGAGGTTGTTTACTTTGTGTTTTTCATTGAATAAATATATCTCACTTTTTATACAAGCTACTTCTTGATGCATATTATAGATTTTTATAGTAATTCACGTACAACTACTTTCTTTTGTAAATTCAAAGCACACAAAATATTCAATTTATGCTTAGAAGATTCTTCTCTTTGGTTCTTGTCTAACACAACAAGGAGAACACTTGTGGAGATAAAAAAAAAAAAAAAAGTTCTGTGTTTAGCAGGACAGTGGATTAGAATGTCCGTGACTCTGAACACTGTTGACCTGCACAACTAGAGAATCATGCCGTCAAACTACAGAGCAGACTACAATACATGCATATTGACAGAAGGTCACTATTTGTGCATACATTCACATTCGCAGGCTTGAAATGTTGTGTTGTTTTTTATTTCCAACAATAGTAACGGCAAGTCTGAAACATGCTGGAACAGCAAAACCTCTTGGGTGGCATTCTGGGCTTGTTCTGGCTTCCCCGTTGTTCACAAATAGATAAAAGGGTGAATATGTCCAGATAGCAAAACATGCTCAGCTGAATCATCCACACTTTTTTTTGTCAATTGTGAATTTGATGGCTGTTATTTTTCCAACTTTCTATAAAGTGGGATTGTAGTTTTTGGCACCACAGTCAAGTGTCCTCTCATGGTGTACTGTTTTGCCCTGCTCACATCTTAGATGTACTGTATCTATAGATCTAGTGTTAGCAAGGGCACTGTACGGTCGACAGCAAGTTCTCTAGCGTGTTAATGGGAAATGGCCAAGAAAACTCTTCACAATAAGTACTGGAACTGATTGACAGATAATTCTTACCTTTATAAGTTTAGTTTATAATATTATCCACACCAAATCCATGATCTCTTATCCTGAAATCAAGTCATTGTTTAAATTGTGCTTAACTATTTAGGTCCATAGAAACCAAACTGGAGGACAGATTCTATCAAAGTCAATCAATCCAAGTCCAAGATTGAACCAGAGCTTATGCCCATAGAGGTTAACAAAAAGATGGAGATTGGATTTCAGCATTCTGCTACCACTGGCCTTCATTCAATGGCGACTTGGATGCAAATACTCACGTAGTTTAAAAAAGTCGCCACGCGATTTCCAGTGCCTAATCTTTTGAAAGCATCGGGCTCATCTTTCTATGAAGATAAAATTTAAGAGTGAAATCCACAATGAACACAAAAACACACGTTACTTACATAGTTTAGGAAGGTTGCAAGTCTATTTCCGTCGACCTTCAGGTTGCTGTCAAAAGGACGCTGCAACAGATGTTTAAATGTTGAACCCATCACTAAAAAGACTCACACTGGGAGCCGGCCACAAAGGGATGAAATAGCACCAAGATCATGCCATTGATATCACATAAAACATACATATTTATTTAGCAATAGAAGCATTATTTATTTTCATTACCGTGCACAGAGGGGACATTTCTTGCGTAAACTTTTGTTTTTAAATCACATTTTGCGCATCACTTATATCATAGCAGCTGTAAAGATACTCGACACAACTGTATCTGTGCGGTGTGAAGTATCTGCCCTCATACACAAACTGTATGATGCCAAAAAGGCATGTGAGATTCTTCCAAGGTTGCCAGACAACAGAGAGAAAACAGCTCCAATATCCAAGTAAATTCATGGATATTTATGTAAACTTTGAAACAAATCGTCAAAGTTACATGCTTGGTATTTCCACACTCTCATACAAAATTTCAGCCATAAGCAGAACTCACCCTGGAGAAGTCATAATGTGGCTCGTACTGTCCTCCAACTCCATAGTTAGCGACCTGGGCAGCCATGAACAAACGTGGTTCATACAAATAGTTGATGAATAGGCCTTTCTGTTCACCGAGTTAATATTTATAAACGAGATATACAGTAAAGATATTCTTAGAGCTGCAGTAATTCTTCCAAACTTTTTTTACCTGCAGTAACTCTGCAGTGTCTACTGTGAGTCCAGTGATGTCTTCTATTCTCTGATTGACTCTCTGGATGACGGCATCATCTTCTGACTCCAGCCAAGCACTGAAAAAACATCAACTTGTATGTATCTAATACACACAAACACACTTTCTGACTGAATATGATATTGTAAATACAACACTTCATATAAATATATAATATTGGTCACAATTTAAGATTTTTTACCCCCTGGAAATAGTTCTGAAAACTGCAGGTGGAAACAAGAGGGACATGATGGATGTGACTGACCGAGCCAGTCAATTGTGGGGTGCTCAAAATGAACACTAGTGATCAAGCTGGGGGAGCAACATGGACAATAAGAACTTTTTATGGGAGGAGAAGGCGGAGCCTGTGCATGAAAGCAAATGTAGCTGGTGAGTGGCAGGAAATCTGTCTCGGGAATATTCTGAAGCCTCTGTAGACTGCATCAAAAAAAAAAAAAAAGAAAAAAAAAAAGAAAAGAAAAACAGACTGTGCAAGGAAAGTTTGGTGAAGCTGCACTAATGAGCAAGCTATCAAGATTTATTCCCACTTAATTAGGAGCTGAACTGAGAACTTCATGTTTGCCTTCTCCTGCTATACAGATGATCCTAATTAAAATATTCAAATGGAGTTATTTTCAAGACTCCAAACAGGACTACTTATTTGCTCACATACAGCATCTTTCCCATTTTACAGTGAAGAAAGTGTCCTAGTATTGAGCAGTGTCTGGGTATAAAGGTAAATTAAAGTAAATTATGTTATCAATAATACAGATCATGAGCTTTACTTTCATCCTAAATTATGAAAAAGTCATAAGAAAAAAAAATGGAGTTACCTTTTTGATACTCTGTAGTTGGCTGTGGTCAGGACTCCGGTTTTGGGGTCGCGGACTGTGGCTCTGGCCAGCTTAAAGTAAAATCACATCAAAGAAACTTTAAACGTACATCCATCCAATGTATTTTCATAGTTTTAATATTTAGTTCTGTTTCAATATGATTTTTTATATGACTGATCTTAACAATTTATTAGGAATATTTCTTTTAAACAATTTGAATTGGTCTTGGAAAAACAGAAAAGTGAAGCTGTGATGACAACAAGCTCCAAAAAGTTTGAAACGAATTCTTCACAGATCATTTTCTTATTCACAGATGGCTTCTTGTCTCACCCTGGGTTTTGCCAACTCTTTAATCTTCTCAATCTCCTCATGTGACAAGACCTCCAGGTAGCGCACGATGTGGGGGCTGTCCCACTCGTCCTCCTCCTTCATGGGCTTGAGCAGGAGACGAGGGTTTCTGTTACCGTCCTGGTAGCGACAAAACAAACGCCTCCGCCTGGCGTCATTCTGTTGAGATATCAGGAAATCCCAGAGCAGGATTCACTTGTTGTCAGTTTTTTTTTTTTTTTTTTAATCGTGTCAATTTAGTGTTTGACGCAACCTCATACTGTACTTGTAAAAACCCTGGATTTGTATGGCCTGCTCACTCTGGCCAAATCCAACTTGTCACTTGTTTGTAAATAACAATTATTATCAGCTATCTGTCATCTAATTTGCATTGTGTGTGTTTTACTTAGATCTATTTTTCTAAGAATAAATGTGTTTTATGTCTCTTACACAAAAGCATACTTGCTCAGTTTGACTTGCAACAGCTGTGTCAAGCATGTTAGATGCAACACAATTTCAACACTTTATGTATATCGATGAACAAGTGCAGTTGATAAAACACATGATCACAACCCTGACATCTGACCTCAAACTAAACACACTGGGTTTTCTTCATGTCTCACCATCTGCAGCCCCTCTCCTCTGCACAGGGCCTCGTAGGCCTCTCTCTCCGGGAGGTGGTCTTTCGGTCTGCTGTAGGTTCCCAACTGGATGGGCTCCTCTGATGGCGGCTGGTAGGTCTGGTTCATCTCCTGGAGCTGCTTCATCAGGAGCCGCTCGAAGTAGCGAAGGTTTCCTCCCGCTCTGTCATGCTTGGGGTCTGCAAACGCAATTAAACTTAGCTGCTAATAGCTATAATCTCAACTAATGCAACCTGTGGAGCTCAATTATAGCATTTGACCACTGAGGTGGTTTTCTTTGTAAGGATGTTTCTAGATTACTAGACTTTAGGTGAATATGACTATACATTATCACAAACTAACAATGAACGTCAATAAAATATGTTAAGTATTAAATAAATATACTATATATACATATATTTATTGGGTATATGTGTAAAATGTATACTCTACCTTGCAGTAGCTCTGTTTGTGTTTATATTCAGGTGAAGTTTTATGCGTATCTTTTATATAGTTCAGATAAATTCAGGTGAACTAAGAGGGAATATGTGCTTAAAATGATCAAAGATGATTTACCCAACTTTGATCACTTTGATCAAATTGTATAGAAACATTTCTGTGTTTTTCCCCTGACAGACAGAAAACATATATTAGAATAATTCAAAAAGAACTGCTGGCGACTGGTTGTTGAGAAGTCAGGGATTAGTTTGATAAGAGACTGATTGCGCCCTCTTGTGAACATCATATGTATTACATCTGATGGTCATTGAGAGGTATTAAAGCAGTAACTTTGTCATCTGGTCTGAAATGGGCATCGACGGGGACGGCCACACGGTTTCTCACTTTATTTCACTGGACATGCAAGTAAACATAGCGCAGCACTAAAAAGAGGGCCTGCTGCTGTTAAACTAAAATAACAGTTTAAAACCACAAGGTCTGACTTTAAAGGGACTACACCCTGTCTCTCTGGCGAGAGCAGCACCGCAGTCAAGGAGAAGGCTGATTGTAGTGATTAGTGATACAGGAAAGAGAAAACCCCAGAGTTAAAACCACAAAAGAGGACTGTGGTGATACTGGTCAGCTAGGTGGCGTCTGTATCTGTCATGGAAACTTGAAAAATCAAACAGAGCGTCTTAAAATATCTGTTAGCAGTGTTATTTTAGGCTCTCGGAAACACCCCCAACACTGTCCGATTCAGAATGAGATCTGTGATTGTGCGCGTGTATTTACACTCATTAGTGCTTTTTCTGTGTTTTCGGTTTCATTTGACTGTGCTGCAACTTACCAATCGCCACCAGACGCCGTGTCAGCTCAATGGCTCGAGGGAGATCACCCATTTGGTAAACAGAGTAACTGAGGTAGTCCAGAATGTCGGCCTTGGAGACCACAGCTTCCTCTCCGGTGTCCAGCTGCTTCAAGGCCTGCTGCAGCCACAGCACCGCGTGGTAATAGTCCGCGTCGTTATAAGCCGTCTTACCCATGTCGAAGCAGTCGTCCACCGTCAGTAAAGCATTGGTGTGCAAACCTGGAAAAAGAATTCAGTGAACGTCAGTAACTGATATGAGTAAAAGATAATGTCCATATAATGAAGTGCTTCATGTAAGCTGTGGGTTCATTTTGACTCATTTCATTTTATAGCAGCATACCACTTCACTGGAGTGTGTTAAAACCCAAATAATACATATTGTAAAGGAAGAAATGCATAAATAAATTAGTATTTTGTCCACAAACATACTAAATGTGTTATGTACTATACTATGATAATGTATAATTATGTCACTCTGTATTTAACATATCTGTGGTTTTGTTTTGGCTCTATAGTCATACATTCACTCATTCATACACACACTTTGAGGAGATCATCCGCACAAACCATGATAATTAATTATTAAAATTTCTTTTGCTTCTGCAGGGAAAAGTGACTGCTCAGCATTTTTGAAAACCGATTATGGTATAGAGATGTTCCGAGAAACGTCCTGAATATTTTCAACTAGAATTGAATATAACCCACAATAATTATATTTTTCCTAAGCTTTTGACTAAGCTAAATATACTTAATATATAATTTTTTTGACTTTGGTAGGACACATAGTGATATCAAATAGAAAGCATAATCTAACATTTAGGTTATTCCATGTGTAGAATTTGAAACTTGAGATTTATGGTATAAATTAAATGTCAATTATATGTTAACCCTGGTTTAAAGTCTACTTCCTCAGACTTCAAACTGAGACTGAGAGACTCTAAACATGAAAATTCCAACACAGAAGCAAATCTGGGAAGCAACAAGTAGTTGTACAACTATAACAAAAACAAATACTTGAAGTAGTTATTTTATCTGAATAATTTCATTACCATGTCTGATAACTATTTAATTGTATTAGTTTAATTTGATCACAGCCTGTACAATGACAGGTTCACATCAGCTGATGGTCAAAAGATTATTTTCTGTGATCAAATTACATCAATAGTGGTTGTAGACTTCTTTCCATTTCAAAGATTTCGGGAAAAAAAAAAAAAAAACTTATCAATGAGTAAGCTCATTACTATATGTTCATTTTTAGAAAATAGTTTAGTTTTAGACTCAGAATTGACAGAAGCTGTTATTGGTAAAAATGAAACTGGTATTTCTACACCGACAAAGAGAATTACGGCAATAGTTTTAATGTTTGTATTCACATGTGCAAACGTGTATGTGATCTCACATCCACCCACCAACCAGTAAAAGGTCAAAGTCAGTTGAGAATGTGAATACTTTTGCCACCTGTGCACCCTAAGAAAACTTACCACGGGTGGGTGCAGTTTGCCTTTGAGCGTTTTATTTAAATGTATTTTTTGCACATTGGCACACATTGCATTGCTCTTCCTAATTTTTTCATGCCTGTTTTCACAGTCAGTGGACTCTCTGTGGTTACCTGGCAGCTTTCCTCTGGAGAAAGCTTCTGAATCCAGTTGGTACGTGTCCTGGAGACGCATCAGTGCTTTGGCTGCACCCGTCGCATCCTCCGCATCTGGGAAGTACTGTCTGTGCATTGACATGTTGGAGATAAACCCTGGACAAAACGTAAGAACACAAGACTCTGAATCAGTCAGGATGGTAATTATAATGAAGAAAGAAATGAGGTGCAAAGTTACTGAGTCAGCAAATTAACCAAGAAACTTAGAATCCATGTTTAAATAAGAAATAACTTTAACATTTTTCTTTCCCATCTTTTCTTTCTTTGTTTCAATCACGTTAATTTCTGCCGAGGGCCAATTCTGATCACATGCAACAAATATAGAGCCACTTTATTTTGTCATCGTGACATATTTTCAACTTTAAATTTACCTTTCGCTTTATTGTGTCACAATTTCTTTTACGTGCTTTGGTGAAATGAAGGGAAACTAATTGAGCAATAAAAGCATAAAGAGGTAAAGGAGAGTGAAAAATATATTACAAAGGAAAATACTTAATGTATGCAAGATTTACTTCAAGTCTCTCAGTCTTCAGTGGCCACATCTGGATGTTTACGAGACTCACTGATAGATATGAAACTAAGGTTCAACATGCTTTCGGGTCCAAACACACACACCCAACATGGCCAAAATATGCAGAGATAAAGAACAACAGCTGCAGGTTTTTAAGTGTTCATTCTGAAGGAGCAAAAATTTCCTCTCTGCAGCCAAAGCTGGAATAGCTGTGCTCACATCCGCTCTGGATTTCATATTTGCTCTCTGCTCAGGCTGACAGGAAAAAAACAAACCTGAATGCTGCCTTTTACTCACATAATACAGTGAGATATCACATAGCTCCATGCGTTGCAAGAATGAAAGGCAACAGATACATATTTGAACTGCACTTAATACCCACTAGGTTGGTTGAAATAATTTCAGTAATAAGCCAGACCTGTACTTAGTTTGTCAGGGGGAGAAGTGAAAAAGCGCCTCGCTCTCAGCTTGTTACTACAGCAAATGTCTGTTTACTCTCACACAGGCAGCAGACCAACTGCCACGAGTGGCCAAAACCAGTAACTCACACATTCTTGAGGAGCAAATGAAAAAAAGGCCATCGACGACTGCCTCGTCTAAACACAACACACACACAAGAACCCCAACGCTATAATCATAGAGGAACAAAGTCTTAACTAAAGCATGCGGGGACTTTCCTTTTCTTCACAGACACGTGATGGCAGTGTCACACTGACATCTCCTCACCGTCTGAGGGGTTTTGAAGCACCAGGGTCTCCAGTTCGGACCACTCCGAGTTGAGCCTCTTCATCAGTTTGTAGGCATTCACAGGATGAGCCAAGTAGCCCTCGGGATCAGAGGTGGACACCCGCGTCAGGGCATCAAGTTTGCTGGCCCAGCTAAGAAGAGGACAGATACAGTGTTCAGAGTAACGCGAAATGTTCTCTTTAAACTTGACACTGAAAAGCTAAAGTTCATAGTCTATTTTTTTTTTTACACATTACAAAATCTGTGGAAAATGAGTCGACAAAAATAATATGTACACATTCTACACTTTGACTAGTTTGTGTTTGCTGATATACAGCAGTAAAGTATGAGGAGGTTGACTGTATATATTGCTACTTGTAATAATTTTCCTAGTCCTGAGAGTTGTTTATAAGTTGCAGGCTTCATAAAGTACCTTTTGACAGCAGCAAGCTTGGACTCCTCTGCTTTGATGTATTCCTTTAGAGACTGAACCAGCTCCTTTTCAGTGTAAACCAGATCCGTCATCTGACCTGCAACAACACAGACAAATGGTGAACTTGTGCCTCTGCTCACAGTGTCAGGCAATGTGAACCTTTACAGCAGGGGTGTCAAACACATTCTAGTCCAGAGGCTGCGTACGGCCCAATTTCATCTACAGTGGGCTGGGCTGGTAAACTAGTGCCATAATAACTTTTACATTAGAATTATCCCATTGTGTTAAACATCCCTGCTTTATAAGAAATGGTGTCAAACATTAGGTAGGTGGGACAAAATCCTAATCAAAGGACAACACTTCAAAAATAAATAATAAAAAGCAATAAAAATTCATTACATGGGGACTTCATTTTCTTTATAACAGTAGAGTAAATACTCGCTACTTTAAAGCATTATGAATATTATGAATTTGTCCAAACATGTTCTCTGAGACAAGAAACACTGAGGCAGATAAGATTTCACATCTTTCGGCACAATTGAAGAAGGACATGAAGTATTATTTGACAAAAAAAAAACCCAAGAAAAAAATTAATGTAAAAGTATCTTTTTACTGTTTCAGGTTTTGTTAAAATAATTGACATCCTATAAAGTAGATTTTCGGGAATAGCTATTTCTTGGACAATAACGGAGCTTTTGAAAAATCCTCCAAACCGTGGTGGATGTCACATAATAGAGTTACTGCACAGGCTACAGTAAGATATGGCTGACGGTAGCAAGATTACAGAACATTATGAATGGATTGCTCAGCAGTATAAATAATTCTCCAAGGTTCAGAACAGAAAATAAATAATGAAACACTTATTATTCCTATGTACAGGCAGTATAAGTGATCAGCCAGATGCAGTAAGTCAGTGTGAGCTAAAAGTCTGTTTAATGCATAAGCTGCAACTTGCTGAGTGATGCAGACTGCAAATCAAAAGCAGCTTGTGTACACCATGCATTACAGAGATTTTGCACCAAAGTCTGAGAAAATGTTCTCAAGTATTTTTTTTTTTTCACGTCTAAAAGTTGATCAAGTCACATATGTTGTCATTACATGTGATTTTATTTTGGGCCTGTACAGGAAAAAAAAAAAAATCCAATAACCACTTTAAAATTATAGACGACCAAATAAACTCAAGCATTTACTGCCCCCAAATCCACATCCTCGGTTTAAAATCTTTTTACGGCGAAGCACTGACACGGATTCCTCAGCGAGGAGACATTCTGTGCAGTGCCAGAGACATATGGCCGTGCTTTGTTTGTATTTTGGTGGTGAAAAAAAGGAGAGCTGAAGTGAGCAGAGGCCCGTACTACGAACCGTGTTAAACATATTCAGGATTCTCAGTTTCCTGGGTTGACTGATCCAGACACGCACAATCCAGATAACCGTTAATATGAAGCAGGTTAACAACTCTACTTCAACCCTGGCCTACGTGTGTGTGTTCACATGAAAGGGGCGGAGTTTGCATCTCAATTTTACTTTATTACAGCAAAAAAATGTCGAGCAGTAACGAAGCTCCCCTCACTGCTCTACTTTTAGTTTAGATTTTCCATCCAGTTGTTCTGAGTTCATCTTGTGTGTGTTTTGTGTTGGAATATTAATTCCGCATCACCGCGACAACATGAGCTGTTATGCATTCCACAAATTCATGTTTCTGCAGTTTTGTTATTATTACAGATCCACAACCCTCGTGGAGCTAAACAGACTTGGAACAAGGTCAAGAACAAGAACGTCCTTCAAAACCTCAGGGACGAGGATTTGTTTTATTATGTCAAAAAGATCGCTCTAAATGAATTTCTCCTCTCTGCTGCAGCTCGCCGCACACCAATCACCGTTATTTAAGAATGGACAGGTCATTTCCCAAGAGATCTGATTGGTCAGGAGGTGGAGCTGTTACACTCACTGTGATCTTATGGAGAACGTAACTTGGAGCACGTTAGACGTTCAGTCAAAGTTACCGATTCATCCCAGTAAGAAGCGAACGAGCGTCTTAGTACAGAAAACTCAGGGTTAATCCTTGAAGTTATCTCGATTAGGGGAAATCCAGCGTCGTTGTACAGGCCTCTAGATAATGCTTTACCAGAAGGTGGACGTTGCCCTGAATCAGAAAACCGTTTGCTATGTAGAAAGAATTCTAAATAAATCCTGCTATTGCAGCCACATAATAGTAAAATCCTAATCATTGATATTGTGGCATATTAACAAGTAGAGTTAAATGTAGTTTTTAAAGCAACGTGATCGGCACAATCTCTGTTGAAAAAGTTGTGTTAAATAATACGATTGACTAATATCGGTCATGTAATTCACTTTGACTAGGAAAGTGAGGATTGAAGAAACACATTAAAGACTGTAATCTTGATTATAGCTTCCACTTTAAGTGCAGCTTCAGTGTGAGGCAGACAAAGGTTCTTGTTGGATCTGTATAAACTTCAATTCTACAGACATGGACACGTTAACAGAGCTATTTTTAAATAGTACTCCGAACCTCCTGTGTAAAATCGACAGCAGATGTTCTGCTGTATTTTCATTGACATTTCCTTGGAAGCACAGTAAATAAATGTTAGAACTTTCTCTGAGTAATACAAAGTAAAACATTCCCACTGCGCAAACCACTAAATGCACCACTAATAATAATCACACATCTCTTGGAGCACAGTTGGCAGTTAAGCTTATTTCTAGTGAACGCTGTGGAAAAATCCAATGTTGTATTTGTCAGACAATCTGAGAAGATACTATTTTATGCCCACATCTGTCTTCTACACCTTTAAAAGTGCAAAATCTGAAAATACTCCTCATAAAACAAAGGTCTTAAACTCACCAATGGAGGTGAATATCTCAGCCTGTGTGGTCCAGCAGCAGAAGCCCAGTATGATGATGGACGTAAAAAACAGGAGTTTCTTCATTTTGTCTTTTTCAAACAACCTGCAAACAAACATTATGTCACACAAACGATTCAAAGCATAACAAGGATTACTACTTTCATCGCTGCACAAATTCTTTACGAAAGAATTGACAACATTGGTGAGGTTGTAGCTATGGTTCTTTTGTTGTTATTTTTAATCGTTACTGTTTTTCCATCACAAAGCCTTTAAAAGTCTGAGGCGTCACATTTTGAGCCTCATATATAAACAAATATGCAGTTTGCCTAACCCCGACTCAACTGTTTGTTCAGGTTCTGTGTTTCCATATTGAATTGGCTGAAAACAGTCACTTTCCATTACGTTCACCATAAATGAGTCAACTTGCGATTGTGCCCAGTTCCTCTTAACAAAGAGCATTAAATCATGACTGTGGGGGATAAAAAGGAGGCCACAGGGTTGAGTAGTGGTTAACATTACTCAAAGCACAAAGTCCTTGGCAGCCATTCTGTGCAGGTTGTAGGTTTTTTTTTTTTTTTCCCTCTCGGTACTCCTGCTTCCTCCCTACCGTCCAAAAAACATGTATTTGAGGTTAACCTGTGATTCTAAGTTACACATGGGTGTGAATGTGAATGTGTGTTGTGGTTGTCTGTCTCTCCGTGTCCAGTCTGGAGCCCTTAGTTTAACGACCTGCACATCTTATTTCCTTATTTGGTTGTTTAATATGAACTTAAGTCCAGTCTCTAGTTCATTACTCTGCCCTAGAGTACAACACAGCCAACAAATATTTAAAGAAAATGAAGCTGAAAATATGGTTCAAAAGGGGCATTGTGGACTGAAAAGGGCAATGCATAACTATGCACTTAAAAAACAGAAGTAGCACACTTTCAAAATCAAAACCTTGGTCCAAGTACAACAGATCATATCCTTTGCAGACAATTACACCCATAATGAAGAAAACATTACACTCAAATAAAAACTAAAAAAAAACTGAGGCACCGTGTTTCAGTTTCAGCCCATTGTTTCTTTGTGTACTAGCGCTTTCTTGTTGAACATTGCCACATTGTGAGAGCAGTACTGTTTTCAAGACGTTCAGCTACTGCAGAGTCAAAGAAGGGGGATACATGAACAAATGGAAATCACCTGTTAGAAGCTCTGTTCTCAATGAACAACTTAAAACTCACTGCGGCACTTTCTCTTTGACTTTCTTTTTATCTTTTTGCCACATCACTTCTCAGTAATGTTCATCTGCTAAATCCTGTGCACTACACACACTCCTGTGTTCACCACTGTATAATTAAAGGCTTATAGGGACACAGGATCTAAGCAGAAAATTGGCACTTGAAGTGACATGATAGCCATGCTGTACCAAAGAATCTGCCCCAGAGAGCAAACACTTATTTTACTTATTAGAAATAAAATGACAAAGGTAATGTATGACACACATAATTCAAGCCTTAAGCCAAAGTGACACTGAAAGACTAACATAATCACCTGAACATGTATCATTTATCCACACTTAGGTGTCAAACAAACACAGCGATGGGCAGAAAATAGTGACACGTTTGTGACAAGAAGATCCTGTTAATGGGACAAACATCTCAGACGAGCATTAGGCCTGCCATACGGTGAGCTCCCGCCAGCAGGCAGCACTGGAGGAGGCCTGGGAAATCTCAGAAAGTCACTGTGAAAATTAATTATCTAGGTTGAAAGAAAGAAGGCAATTTCTTTGTTTTCTAAGACTTTTAGATCAGTGAGATCAAAACATTTCAGAGCAGCAAAGTTGTAATTTGAATGTATAAAACTCCAGCACCTGAGGTCGAATGTGATCATAAAGATGTGGACAATAATGATTTGATTTAAGTTTATTTTGATGCAATAATGGAAGTTTTCGCTTCAAAAACAAATCACAAAACACCACAACGAAACGGTTCTGTACTACACGTGATATATGCATGATTATCAAACCTTCTCGACATATTGTGTGAAAGCATGCAGAGCTCATCAGAACTACTGAAAATGTCAGAGACAATTTGATTTAATGCGATCTTTCACTTGAACTGCTTTTAGTGTTTTTCCATCATTTATTAAATAATGGTCATCTCTCTCTCTCTATGTCTTTCTTATAGATATATATCATTGGCTCATTTATTTAAAGAGTGGTGGTCCACTCATTGAGTAAAGCAAAGGTCATTAACTCCAAAATTAAAATGACCACATCACTCCTGCTGATTTACTCCCAGCACAGCTGCTCAGCTCAGCCCGGCCTGTCGTTACAGGTTGTTACACCCAGGTCACATTCCTGAAAAAGAGGTCTGCTGCATTTACAACCCAAAAGTTCCTCAGTTCTCACTCTCTACTGCCATTTCAGGAAATTTGTAGGAAACAGCACTGAGGAGAGGAAAAGAGGGGATATGATCCGACAGGTCATGGGGAGGTCCAGGTCATGGACATCTGGAGCTTCAACACAGACTAGTAGAGGAAGTGTCCTCAGATGCTCCCGTCTACAGAAGCTCATGACCTAACTGACGCTACTGGGATGTAAACCCGACTTCTTTTCCCTCACCCAGGATCAACCTTTAACCAAATGCACTACTGAGGTCAACTGGAGCATCTTCTCATATTTGTGTGGGTTGACACCGTCCAGTCATTCTCCGCTTTACGTGGAAGTGTTGCTTCATGAGAGGGATAAGAAAGTAAAACTTTCTCTGGTAAAGCAGTTGGGATTCAAGGTCTGCGACGGTGCACGGGGACTGCAAGGAACAAATATTTACTCTCAACATCCGGAGTCGTTTCGCTCTGCTCATGTCCTCATCCACCCCGCTGGCAAAACCCTGGTGGGTCTGACAAGCAGCTGTCTTCAGATGCACTGAATAAAAGTTTGTTTTTAATCTTTAGAGGGAGGGTGCAGGAAAGCATGTTTCAGACATCAGGGTGGAATTAAAGTATTTCTCTCAAGACAATAAATCAGATTCTGTTTATCTTTCTCCTTAAAGCTGTTTTAGTAACACCAGGAGGAGACTACTGTCAGGGCTGCTGCAGAAATATCTCAACATTACAGCAGAAGACCTAAAGAAAGACTTTTTTGAAACTTTCAGGTTCACATTTACCAGATAAGTACCTCATGATAGCAGTCTATTCTTTAGATTTCCTAAAACAATCAATGTTTACCTAAATATCCTTACATGATTGTGATTTATTTATTTATTTATTTTTTTTTTTTTTGTGAAGAACTCAAATTTTGTGCTTGTTTTTAGAATAATTAAAATCATAAAATACAGTCACTATGATGCCACTAATAAACCCAGCGTCCTACTCTAAATGAGGTAAAAAGGTTGATTCGTTGTTGATTTTATTTTATTGGGAGCTGTGTACTTCCAACATCTGCCTCTGCAGTGGTCACCTCACACCACCTTTTCTAACTAATTGATGGGTCCCAACTGCGTCTCGTACCATTATCATACCCTCCAAAAACTCTGACTTTTTGCAGGTGCACGCACTAAAATTATAACTTGGAAGATGTTGACATGTGATATGTTGCATATTGCTTTTGTTTGGATTCCTGTTTAGAAACCAGCAGGTTGGTTCATGTTTTATAGCAGTTCAAAGCTCGCACTAAATTCCAGTTTTTTAAAAACTAATCTGATGGGCATCAGGAGACATTGTGCATACAAAGAATGAAAGCTACATACCAGAAAGCCGAGATAAATAGGCCAATTTCAAAGTTTCTCTAGCCTGAGATGTCTGCAAATGGTAAATAGAGATAAGACAGTAAAGTCCTGATGCTAAACAGATATTTCCTGATGGGAATCGGCAAGCAGGATGGGAATGTACGCCACGACACACAGGCTTCAACATACATACCTGCTACGTGTGCAGAGTAGCACGCTTCTTATGTAATATACCGCATGCTGTATGTGCGTGAACATTCACAGAATGAGAACATGCTCAGGCAATACGTGGCTGTCAGTCTGAAAACTATCACACGCTGATCTAGTCAGAAAAATCTATTTCAGATCCAAACTTGTAACACTGCTACTCAGAGAAATTCAAATTTACACGATGGGGACAGAAAAGGAAAAATTATTAGATCTAACATGCTGGAATTTTGGACACAGCTAACATCTTCAGTCCCAGTGGTGGCGGTGAGGCGATCCAGCAAGCATTACCCCTCACTTTCACTTCCACTAAACATCACATGAGGGGTGAACAAAGTGCAAAATTGCTCGTAGTGAGGCTATTTTTCTGCTTCATACAGCGAACAAACAGATCAGGCTATCTTAGGCATTTTCCACTACTTTGAGCAAATAAAAATGAGCCCTTTCATTGAAGTTCAGCCAACCCTGCAAAACACAATGTGTGGAGGGATGCAGAAAATGTGAGTGCGTACTGCCAAAGGATGAAAAAAAAAAAAAAAAAAAGACTCTTCTTTTATGATGTCTGTTGAACATACGTGCTTAATAGAAAAGGCATGTGTCAAATTTTATATAACGCTATTAAAAAAAAAAACCTTGACATCGTGCTTATGTAATCGTGTTTAGTATTACTTTGAGGCTGAGCAATATTGGAAGCTTGAGTAACATTGGTAATCCATAATCAATCTAGAAACTGGTTCATTCCTTGAAACCTTTTTTTCTTGAATGTAAACTGCTGTAACAGACAGAAGTGATCCACAGTCAGACTGCTGTTCAGAAAACAGACAACACCAGGACAGTAATTTAATATAAAATAAAGACGTATAAGTGGAGGTCATTAGATAGAACTAGTGATGGATGTTGTATAACGATTATATTTACCCAAATCACACTCTTCTATTTCCAGGCAACGTCTGGCATTGCACCATCCTGAGTGTGCAGGTTACCTGCTGTGCCATATAATTACCTCTGACAGATTTATGACATTTGCCTATTAGTTGTCTTTCGTGTACACACCCACGAATGGCTGCCGATGTCAATTATTGTCTCTGCACAATAAAGAAACCACTGCAGGGCATCACTCACCTTGTGGCCATTCAGTCTATTCAACTGGACCTTTATGTGCAATGAGATCAGATTTACTGTGGGTGTACAAAAGTTTTTAGTTTTTTTTCTAGCTTTTTGTCTCATCTTTTCAATTCAATACGCAGGTGGCTGACGGTTGGTAACAGAAGGTTCCAACTGTTGGAGGCTGGTGACAACAGATTGGCAGGATATTGATCAAGTCCAACAATTTTTAGACCTTTCTTTTCACACAAAAGGCTTCAGTCTCATTTTATGGATTCTGATATGAGGGTTTATATTATTCATAAGACTATATACTAAGTGTATAGAAGGTTTGAGAAAAAACACAGGATTTAAATAGAGCAACAAAAAAAAAGAGATGTTCTTCATTATTTTTTGACCCTTTGATTAAACAATATAAAAAAAAAAGGTAAACAGAAAGTGATTACAATCAAATCTGACTTGTTTGAATTATGCTTAAATTTATTTCTGATATATTAGATACTGTAGCAGCTGCAAACAATTGCTGAACGAAATTTTGATGGATCATTCTAAGGCTGTATACTGGTTATTACTCATCTGTATGAAGATATGATGTAATATTGATTAATGTGGGCAGGACAGTCCCTGATTAATGATTTCTCAATGTTTCATTTGGATTTTTGTATTCATTTATTTTATTGTCAGGAGGTATTTTGCATTTGAACTATGCTATGCCAGCTTAAAGCAACATAACTCAGCCTTACAATATCAAAAAGATGTTGACTACATAAGTTCAGGAGTGGGCAACTAATTTCCCCAAGAGGCCATGTCAACAATTTTTACTAATATGGAGGGCTGAGACATAAGATGACTTCAGCATTTTGCTCATAATTATCTCTTGATAAAAAACAGCTGCTGCTCTGCATCATTTTTTTCCAAGTCAATAAAAACCATACTTTTTCACTAACCTTTTATTATCTCACTGTGAATCACCAAATTTGCTAAATAACAATTGTTTGCATTGCTGACCTTGGTGCGAGAAAACATGCAGCAACCAATAATGACCAAAATTCAAAATGTAATAAAGCAAACATGACTTGTAAATCTTACATGCATTATGCTAACTAACTTTCGTTTGAAATACAAATTCCCAGTGACACCATGAGAGCCGGTCAAGCACCCTCGGAGCTTATGATGCCCAGGTCTGCATTAGTTGGTGCTTATTTTTAGGAGCAAATAAAATACATGTTTACCGTGTTATTTGTTTTTGTTTTTTCTGTGATATATACACGGGGTTGTAACACAGAAACAGTAGAATCACCTTCTCATTATTCAATTTTAGTCTTAAAACACGTATATGGGCGCGCAAGTGAAGCTGGTCCCTGTCCGCGAGCCCCTCATCATCTACAGCTGGCAAGCTGACGTCATCCCGAGACAGTTGTTTCTAGAAATTACCACACTTCAGCGATTTGGGTCCAAGTGACTCTCTTGCAGCCTGCTAAGCTTTTCCACACATGCACACGTTTCTATCTAAAAAAAAAAACAAAAACAAAACATTTGTCCTTAAATCATCTCACCGTGTGCGTAAAAAGCGCACGGGTGCATCCAAACATCGTCCTGCCAACTCGGTCGCAAAAAGTTCGCGCAAAGTTTAAAAAACTTCGTGAAACATTGTAACCCGACAGCTTCGTCTCGTGTTACAATGTAGCGAAGCAGGTCGGAATTAAACACACACATTCGTGTGCGAGCCTCAAAATGTAAATCATGACTTCCTTGTTATCACGAAACATTTATTTGACGATTTGTTATAATAATGACAAAAAAAAACCCAATTCAGCCGCCTGTTGGACCCAGTTGCTGACAACCATCGCAGCATGTTCGGGAGTCCCACCGATTCAAGCAGGGATGTAAACAAGCGCTCTCGTTATAGCGACACAGTAATAGTGTTTTCTGCCAGCTTACCTTTAAATTCAGCGTTTTCAGGAGCGCTGCCACACGGAGGTGTCCGGACGCAGACCTGCTCGGTAGCCCCGGGGTTATGAATAGTACAGAGAGGGGTTGTCGGCGCTGCCACGTACAGAACCTCCCGGAGGGCTGACCTTAATACACCATGTAGGCGCGCAACAACATTCCACATCAAGCGTTGCTGTGGTGCCTTCAAATACACCTCGTAAATTTGATCGTCTTCACTTTTAACACCAGATTAGAAGTCTTTTGTTTTTCTTGAATAATGTTAAGTGTTTTGAAATTATAATCGACCCAATCTCTTTCTGGGAATTCTACCCAGTGCTGAATATGAAAAATTACCCCGAGTAAATACGGTAACTATAACAGCCTTGAAGCACTAGTAAATTACATTTTAAATGTGAATGCAGCATTACAAATAAAGCATCAGATTACAGATAAAGAGTGAAAACTATATGAATAGCATACTCTCCTTATTCAATTATTTTTCCATCATTGTGAAACATTAATCATTGTGTGTGACCAAATAATTTAACAATCACAGAAGAAGCGGGTTCACAAACAAGCTCAAAAGGACGGACAGAAAACATGAAGATGATGATCCATCCATCCATCCATCCATCCATCCATCCATCCATATATTGTTGCTGATAAACAAGGCCCAAGTGATAAATTTGGAAAAGCTGCAATTTCATAGTCACAATTAAGGAAAATACAATTCTCACAAGAATATTTCCAACCAAGAGTTGGTGTACTCCAATTTTCAGGGGGACAGTGGGAAGACAACAAGGTTCTCTGCAGTAATCTACAAGCACTCCTTTGCTACAAAATTATCAAGACTGCGATAGTTACAGGCTATGAGGAGCGCCACCTAATTATGTAGCCTGAATATTCAAGCGACGTCTCTCTAAAAACAAAAAGCAATGACATAAAATATGATGCTGCCTCAGCAGCAAAGCTTGTTGGTCTTTTACATTACTTACGGTAATGCAATCCATGCAATCTGTCACGTTCACAGTGTGAGGAGGTTTCCAGGACTGAAAACCATCTGGACCTGAAATAACGTACAATATGTTTTACATGGTGTTTTGATTATTTTCCTTTCTTGCAGTTTTTGTCGTGTTCTTTCTGTGCCGTATGGTTGCTGATGTTTGTGTATCATGTGCAACAGGGACCACTTTGAGGGATGGCCTCTGTAAATGTGATTTTAGAGGTTGCAGTTGTACCTCGGATGATTATAGGCAAGTGGCATTTTTTTTTTTTGTGTTCTTTGCAGAAGTAATTTTGTGGGACACGTGGAGGGCTGAGGCGCATCTGATTAAACAGTTCCTGTAATTACAGAAGAGACTTGCATTATCATCATCCCTTCACTGAATAAGATGTTGTGTTTAACTGGTGAGAAAGTACAGTTTATATGAGGTACTTTATTATTGAGAAAATTGCTGCTGCCATCGTGGATTACAATGTTTCATTCAATTCTTCTGAAATATAAGATGCAATTTTGTGGTTATTGTCTGGGTGTTATTGAATTATAAATGCATTTAGATGTTTTTTTTAATTTAAATTCAGCTACATGTTTTTTATGAATAACATCGGTACACAATGATGTGTATTGCCTTGTTGTCCATATAATCTTGAGTGTTGGCCAGCATGAGCATGTAACCCAAACTGATGAGAAAGCTGTCTCATTATTGATGTTCTCCTCTTTTTTGTTCAAAAATCTCTTTACACCTCAAAGTGATCATCATTGATTTCATCAATCCATTTCATTGATCCAAAAATGACAGACAAAAGACAAAAGAATGCTAAATGAATGTACAATATCTGTATATAAAGTACTTGACAACATGAATATTATTATTGTACAATTATTAATGACCGGTGCTGTGTATAGTGAAAGGGTCTGTGCATCAACCAACAGAAATCTGGGAGGGTCCTACTAATACCAAGGACCCAAATCCTATCAACTCTGGGTGAGAGCACTGTGCAGGATGAAAAAAAAAAAAAAGAGTTACACTGCTCCCTCTGGTGGGGTTTTCTGGTACCTAATACTTGCGGAAAGAAGGAGTTTGGTCAAATGAGATATGCGCGTGAACATTCATAGAATAAACCTGTAATATTAAAGGAGGGTTACAGACAGGGGCCACCCACGGCTTCTACTTAACAAAGCATCACTAAGAGGTTTTGTTGTTATTAGAATTGATTTCATAAAATTAACATATTGTCAGCTTACAATGTCTGAACTGAAAATGCTTATTTCAATATTTGATTATTAGGTTTTCTGAATGTTGCAAGGTGTAATACTGAGAACGTTCTATGCTGAGTGAGAAAGTTGCAGGTTTGGACTTGTTGTACATACACACATTTTGTTTATTGTTCAGTTATACTTAAAAAAAAAAAAAAAAAAAAAAAAAAAAAACCTTTACAATTCGGAACTGAGTAGTGGTTTAAATGAACCTCCAGCACACATCACGATGTATCACTGTATTATAAAGTTGAAGAGAGCTCACTCATGCACCTGCAGGTATATTTGTCTCTTAGGGAAAGACATCTTTATTTGTACAGATTATTTGAGCATGGATGATAATAGGACATGAAAACAAAAACATGGAAAGATAAAAACTTAAATGCATTATTACAATAATGAAAACAAAATAGAAAGAATTAAATAGCAAATGCAATTCAATAAATAAGACAGAGTGAAGCTTAAAAGGAGCGATTGTTTTATTGAAAGGCATTTTTTTTAATTGAAATATAGAAGGCCTTTAGCTTTGCTTTAAGATAAGCAGTTTCTTTCTTGGAGCTGTGAATGAAAACTAAAAGCAGCTTCATCTCTTAGATTAAACAGAGTAGAATTATAAGACCCCGACATTTCGATGTGGACTGTTTGGCAGGGTTAATTTTAACACGCTCGGCATGAAATACTGCTTAATGTATTAGTCAATTCAGTTTTGCTGAGGTTTGACTGAAAGGCGGAAATGTAAAAAAGAAAACTTGTTGCACTGTTCCAAAACATCCACTGAGTGTCACCATTGGTTCACATTCTCTACATTGTATTGGTCATTGTTGTAGAAACCTGTTGAGATGTGTTGAGATATGTCATAGAATTTAACTTGGGATCTTTCGTGCAGTTGTCAGCCACACCTCTCCTTCTGAATTTTAGATGAATTATTTAATCAAAGTCATGGCTTTGCGTGCAGTGACAGGTCAAGCAAATCAAGTACGGGATGTCCCACATTGTTCTCCAACAATTGGTGTCAGCTTGATGGCTGTGATTCCTTCAGAGAGATCATAAATGAAACACACATTTGAATATTGAGTCATGAAAACAGCATTAGCTGCCAGTCACCAGTGAGTCACCACTTAACCATAGCACACACAGTAGTGTTGTGTTTAGCACTCTTGCTTCACAGTGAGAGTTTGGACTTTGGGATTTATTGGTTTGGAGTTTGCATGTTCTTCCTCCTGGGGTCTGAAATGCTCAAAGTTGTGTACAACTGTCTGTCTCTCTGAGTTTGGCATGTGATGTACTATGATCTCTCCAGTCAAATCAGATGAGTTTTGGCTCCAGCGCTACACAACTCCCAGATGAATACAACGGATGGATGGACACTCATTTTGGGATTTTTGGAGAGACTGTGCAAACAATACAGAACGACTTATTCAAAGTTGTGTGTTTTTGTTGGGATTCAGGAGAGCAATCGACTTTAGCACATTGACCCCTACTCTGACGTGAGGCTGTACCTGTTTCAGGCAGCAGGTGTCACTCTTCTCCTGGTACACTTTTTACACTGGGCCTCTAACACGTCCGTTGTTGTGTGACAGTGAAACTTCTATTTATTAAGAAGTTATTCTGTGAAAGTACAACATGAAACAGAAACAGTTGTGAGTTACATTTCAGATGAATACCACAGTCACGAATTTGCTGAGAATTTATTGACGCAATGGGGATTTCTCTCACTTTATCCAAGCACTGTGGTATTTTTTTTCCCTTACCATGGCGTCATGGTTTGAGAATACCAAACAAAACAGCAGGTAATTTTCACACCTGAGCTTTGTGATTTAAAAAAAGAAGACTGAAACTGATTTAGTGATTACATACACAAGAACTGAATGTCTGGTATGTTGACCGCACAAAAACCCAACAGTGTAGAAAAACAAGTAGCAAAAACAAGGTTGGGGAAAGTATCGTCTCCTACCCTGATGTCATCTCTCATTGATTTATGCTTCTGAGAGACAGTACACTGCGAAAGTGACGTCAGTACAAAGACATTGTTTTCTTCCTTCATTTGGAATCAGCACCATCATGTTTTAGAGTGTCACATGATGACAAAACGACTACTCAAAACCAACTATCTGCTTCTACCCATTCATTTAGTGGAGGTTAAGGTTTTCCAGATGTTTCTAGTGCCTCTTAGCGTCAGAGCTCATCCTGTGTTCTAGCTCGGGCTGGTGAGTTGTGCAGTGGGAAGGTCAAGAGGTGAGAGATGCACACTTGTTTTAGGACACTGATTTACAGAGGACACACACGTGGAGAGAGGCTGTAAGCACATGTGCATGCAAGTCGTTGTGTACACACTCTGTTTGGTGGACCATCAGGCCTACACTTAGTTTGTGAACATCAGTGATTGAAAGTGAACACACACAGAGCCAGTTTTGGGTTTCAGCCTTTTTAATCAAGCCTCATCAACTGAGTTTAAGAGCTTGACAGTGACTACAGCTTTGGTGCCATTTAGTCCACCCTGGTGGGAATTTAAACAACAGAGTAAGACTTAGAGAAAACAATTCTGTGTGTGGATGTGCATGCGTGCGTGTGCGTGTGTGTTTGCGTGTGTCTATGTGTGTGTGTGTGTGTGTGTGTGTCTGGTCTAGTGACTCCAGCTTGGTAATGAGGCAGAAAAAAAGACCTTAAACGCACAAAAGAGGAGCTATTCAGTCGCTGTGTGAATGAAAGCATTCCCATGAGGGTGTATTGTTGTTCTTCTAGCAGAAAAAGAAATCATTCTTTTAATAATTTTTTTTTTTACTACAATAATGGCCTTGTGCAAACTAAAATAACTGAATTGATAAATACCTTGTGATTTACCTAATCTTTGTGTACAATCTCTAGTGCCAAGCAATGACTGAGGGGTGGCTGCCATACCTGAGGATTGGGTTACATACGCTGTCTGTCAGTGCAGAAGCACTGAGCACCCCCTGGGAAATGGAGAAGCAAAGTGTTGTTCACACCAGACCGATGTCAAATACTATTTGGGAGTAATCCCTAACATTTGTTTTAAAGAGCAGGGAATCCTGAACGGGCAAGCGTTTGACACTAGATACCCTTAGAAATCACTGGAATGTATCGTAAGGTTTGCTTGACTGGTGTATTAGTGACAGGTTCACTGAGTTAGACCACTTTCTATACACACTTATCATGTCCGGGGGTCACACGGGTCTCGTTTGGATCGGAGTTACAACGAGGGCAGGGCAGGTCTCAAGCCCTCACAGTCCTGACACATACAGACAGACATCTGGTCAATTCTAAGTCACTTGTTCATCCAAACTTTTTCAAAGACTTTAGTCTATGTACTGCGGGTGGACGTTCAAAATGAAGAATATTGTGCTTCAGGATTTATGCTGAAAACCTGTATAAAAACAAGAAATCAAACAATTAAACATCATTAAGATGAATGCTTGTTAGTCACTCACAGTGACAATGTCATAGGTTTGAGGTCTTTCATGTTTTCCCTGCATGTGGGTTTTCACCCACAGCTCAGTGAAATGCATTCAAGGTTCACTGGTGACCTTAAATGGCAGACAGTTGTGCATGGGAGTGTGTCTCTCTCTGTCTTATCTACATTAACTTGGATCAGCTTCAGTACACCGCATCCCTCAACTGGATAATGCATATATGGAAAAGGAACAAGTGAATATGCATCAAATATTGGAAATAAAGAAGAAACCTCTAATTAGGTATTCAGTAAATAAATCATCATTAAACACTCATTAAACTGCAGACGCAACACTGCCTGTATACATGAAGGTGATTTTCTTATTCTCTGTTTTTGCCCTGAGGTGGACTAGCAGCCTGTTCAGAGTGGATCCGGCTTTGTTCATAGTCAGCTGGGGTCCGCACCAACACCATGTGACCCTCAGTTGGAAAAAGCAGTTTAAAAGATGGATGAATGGAAGTTAACCTAAAAAAAATTGCAAATTATCACAGGCTGTAAATAGATGGATGACTGTAATGTGTTAAGAACTACAGACAAGGGGAGATAACAATAAAATGTAGACGGAAGACATTACACTGCTTCACTCCCAACACTTAAGTGTGGTAATGTTTCCCATCTCACTCCCAGTTTCATTATGCGTACTTTCGAAACTTGTCATTACATGAGTGTTTGTGATTACTCGAAGTGATTGTGCGGAAACATAACGCATTTGCACACCCCTCATGTGGCAAAAGGCTCCTCTCACTGAAGCATGCGACAACCATTCAGAGTATCAGTGAGTTACAGCTTCACCAATATTGACACAGCCCCTTTTAGTAAAAAGAGGAGGCAGCTCCAGCAGATGCACAAACAGGTCTCGGCCTATAATGGTTGTGAAATGCAGAAGGAAGGGCGCGTGGTGGGTGAGGCTGATCCCTGACCTGCAAGTGTTCATTTGTTTCTAAGAAACTTTGGCCTTTTTTCTTTTTGTCTTAACATGTCTGTCCTTGAAGATGCATGTCAACAGACAGTAATTAGGTAGTAATGGGAAACCTGACTGATAATTTTTTTCCATTTCAGAAGAAAAGACAAACGTTTTTAGATTGACAGTTTCAGCTATAGCTATGATTGCATCTTTTAAGGGCTTGGCCTTGAGTAAAAGAATCTAATATTTACACATTCACACCTACAGGCAATTTAAACTCACCCATTAATAAAATAAGCATGCCTTTGAATTGCGGGAGGAAATTGATGCACCTGAAAAAGACTCTCCCCTGCACATGGACAACATAGAAACTCCACACTGGAGCTGAAACTGAGCCAATAATGACAGTTTCTGACATTATTCTACAATGTCAGAAACTGTCACTGAAAATCCCACTTTGATGACATTTCCATCCAGCCATCCTTTTCCAACACAGACTCATTCAACTCTGCTTGTGCCAATCCCGGCTGACGGTGAAAGTGGAGTACACCCCAGAATCCATCATAGGGTACAAACAGAGAGACAATCACGCACAGTCAGAACTATGGACAATTACAGAGTCTCCAATTACTTCTAAATGCATGTTTTTGAGTTGTGGGAGGAAACTGGAGCATCAGGAGAAAAGCCCTACATGCACAGGGAGAGGGGAGGAAAAACAAACTCTGGATTTGTACATGTACAAGTAAATAAGGATTGAGTTGTTGACGTCTGTACTTGAGCTGTTAGAAGCACAACAGTTTGGGTGCTCTGGCTAGGATCGCTGATACATCCACCTACACATCATGTGTTGTGATTTGATGACACTGAAACTAACTTTGCGCCACAACGTTACGTCACGTTGGTTTATAAAACAAACAAAAAAGCCGTCACTGAGGAGAAGACCGAGAACCGCTTTGCAAACATGACCCAGGAGGTTGTATCTCCAGAGAATCGGGCTCGGTCCGCAGAGGGGCCGTGGCGGTGGTGTTCTCCATACCGCACAAGGACTGGAAACCTCCCGTCTGTCTGCTGATCCAGCGGTTCCCACAGCAATAAAAAGATGGAAATGAGAAAGGCAGATTAACCAACGCAGGCTGGTTGAGGCCTTCACTGTTCTTCTTTGAATGGCGGTGGGAACTGCTTGCCTTCACTTCCCAGTTGACTGTTTTACATGTGAGACTTCTCAAATTCGGTTGAATATTTCAGTAGGTTTTATAGAATTACTACAATAAAGCTGTGTGGGATCCATCTAGACTACACACCTTAACAGAAGTGACTCATTTCTTGGCTAAGAAACAGTTTCTGACCAGGAAGGAGGTCAGATCTTCTTCACTAAATGAATTATGAACCCACTAAATCCACCATAAGACATTTTTACTTGACCTAAGTTTTTCTGGCTGTCAAATTACACGAACATCCAGAGTACTTTGTTCTCATGTGGAAAGAGCCGATGACTGGTAACAGCCCAGGGAGGCATAGAAAAAAAAACAAAAAAAAAACTCCAGTAGACATATGCTGAAGTAATCACGAGTGAGTGCAAGGAGGATGGCAACCTTTCAAAAAGTAGCTCAGTCGGACAGCATGAAGGAAGGCCCCTGGGTCTTCTTCATGTTTCATACAGAATCTAAAATGACCACTCTGATCTAAAACCTGCCTGCTCCCCCAAAAACCACAGCCTGTTAAAGGAAGTGAGGAGGATTTCTGGCTGGATGACAATGACAGACACAGACAGAAAAAGAAAAAAAATCTGCTCACTGTGCTCATCAGATGTCTCGCTTTACTTTCTACTTATCTGATTCTGAATTATTCACAACTGTGAGAGAGTGGAAGATATTGTCTCTATTGGGGTCCTTTTCTCTTCCTGGCCGAGAATTCCAACATATTAAGACCAGACATGATGTCACTGACATTAGTACAACCATCTGAAGGAGCTTAAAAAAAGAGCTCCTAAAATGGCAAACACACGCGTACCTATAACTGAATTTGAGCTTCAAGGTAGACGGAGGGGAGACTCAGTTATGTGATTACATCTCAGCAGAAGCCCATAATGGGGGCCACAGTGACACAATCCCTCAAGTTCAGCTACTGATGGTTGAAGTACTGTGTGGGATTTCTATTAACGTGCCTTTCTACCATTGCTGTACACTCTAAGTATAAAGCCGGTATACAGTGCTTTTGGAAATGGCCTTTGGAAAAATAAGCTATACATTACAGGAGTTGACCTAAATATGAGAAGTTTCATCCCAACGCACGCTTCTTCTCTTCAGGATCTACCACAAAACCCAAAGTAATCTGAGTCTATTCAGCTGATGACCGTGACTGACAAAACTAAACAAATCCTGCACTCTTCAGACTACGCCTAAAGAAATATATCTTGAATTAAGGATAACCAGGTGTCAATAATCAAGTTAAGAAATTTTGTTTTAAGTGGTAATAGAAACACAGGGAAAACACGGTAAACAAATACACACGAGGCTACTTTAAATTGAAAAAAAGCTAATGTTTTATGTATAAAAAACATTAGATGCCAGTATATGTAAGACTGTTAAGTTAAACTGAGTTTGTAGTCTCTGTGTCTGTGCAATTTTACATTTATCACCCAGTAAAATACATACAGTAATTCATTTGTGTGGTCTTATGATCATGTATGCATCCCAAAAATTATGTAAAGATAAATAATTCTATATTTTGGTGTAGACTCTTGTGTTCTTTTGGCAATTTCTAATAAATATTCAAATCATTTGTTTAAGAGTCAGGCCAACTTTTGTGAATGCTACAGTTATTGGTGGATTTAAAGAAATACTGAAATGTTATGTTTGGACTCAAAATTCCAGATACTAAAGAAAGAGTATGCTACAGAGGTAGAAAAGTCGAATCATATTAATAAATATCTTATAAATATGGATGTAATTGGTGAGTTATACCTTTAAGATGTACTGTTAGTATTAATATGTGTGTGTGCTTGTGTTAGTCCCTTTTCAAATATTGAAAAGATACCTCACAGAATAGTAAATTATGTTCTATCATCACTACAAATAGTTTTTCACAACAGGAAAAGTGAAAAAAGTGCCTTTTTTGAGTAGCAGATAAATTAGCTATTAATAGGACTTATTCACAAAACTGTGTTGATTTCATTCATTCATTCACATTTATACAATTAATAGTGTGACTCATTGTTTAAAGTATGAGTACAAGTTGGCTATTCTTATTTATCTTGCATTGAGAATAAAAAAAATGAAAACCAGGTCATTTCATATTTCACAGGTTTTATATTGTAGCAGTAACTGTTTCGTATTTATATGATATCTTTAACATCCAGTGTGGGCTGTGTGTTTTGTTGATCCTTCATGAACATATCACCTATAAAAGTTGTGCAAATGTCTCGGTATGGCCCCATACGGCCCCATTTCCCTACAAGCCGAGCACTTTTACCTCAGATATAAATCAGTCAAGCCCCAAAATACGTGCCATAAAAAGTTTGTCTCACAGAGGGATAAAGTCAATGATGGACCCTGACAGGGTTATGCAGCATAAAAGGGAAGCAACACGCAATAGTCTGGAAGTCATTATGCAAACAGGAGGTTAAAACTCCCTCTTTTAGTCTGCCTAAAGCCGCTGAAGTCCCTCAAGCCCCCAGAAGGCTGTAAATAGGCTCTGAGAGCATTCTTCAGGGATGCCTCAGAAACATTCAGCTCCACACATCCAAACAATACGTACAAGTGACGTA